>PVJX010004441.1:0-94900 GCA_004027295.1 Dolichotis patagonum | reverse complement strand
GCCTCCTGTAGAGAAGAGCAGAGATGATTTACCAATTCATTACCTCCTAAGGTTTTGAAACAGTCCATGGAAGCGCATCTTTAACCTCCATTTTACAAAATACTACATACATTTCTCCTCTAAATAACCATTCAAAGAATACAAGACAGCACAAAATTCTCACAAACTACTCTGTATTAGCTTTCAATCGCTGTAAGAAAATGCCTGAGATAAGCAACTTGTAAAGAGGAAAAGTTGACTTGAGCTCACAGTTTTGGAGGCCTCAGGTCATGGTAGTTGGCCCCTTCCCTCTGAGCATAGGGTGAAGAAATGCCAGGAAGCAGAGACAGAGAGCCGGGCACAGGGTCCCCACACCCCTCCAAGGACACAGCCCCAGTGACTAACTCTTCCCACCAGGCACCACCCCCTGCACCACCTGTGGACCATGCCAAGGACTTTAGCATACAGGCCTTTGGAGGCATTTCAGATCCAAACTATAGCACCTCTGACATTCCAAGATTTACACTACATATCACAACAGCTCAAGATAGAAGTAAAATACTACAGCCTTTCAAGCAGGCTAGAGCACCCAACAACCAGTCAGGGCAGAAGCCAGATACACTGACGCCTCAGAGACTCGTGAGCAGCACAAACCCACAGGCTCACCAAGAAAATAAATAAAAAGAAAAGAAGTCCACCATTTAGGGCCCTCCACTCAGTACACAGGGCTGACCACCTCCTGCGTGGCTGCTGCAATGCTGAGGAGGCCAAGGCCAGTTCATCAGATGGACACGGACTCCACGAAGCCTGCCAAGACTTGGACAAGAGACCCGGGACAGGACAGGAGCAGCGGAATGATTTCAGCAGCACCGCACTGCTCCAGGGCCTCAGCCTGACAAGGACACACGTGGCTCATGAAACAGAAGCACCTTGGGTGTAACTCAAAGTCCTCTTCAGAGAAATGGACCCATGACATCTCCTGAAAGGCCTCACATTGAGAGGTTAGGATAGCATAAAAAGAACGCAGGGAAAGAGAAGGCAGAGAAAAGAAAAACCAAGGACACAGCTGTCTAAACACTGAACACAAAGACACCACCCTGGGATGGCCTGAAGACGCAGGGCTGTGGGGGGCTCCAGCACAAGTTCAGATGAGGCAGCACTCAGTCCCCGTCAGAGGCATCACCACAGGCTCATCTGTAAGTGTCAGAGGCTTCCCAGCCACTCTCCAAGGGCGTGATGGTGAAGGGCCACCAATCAGCTTCAAAAGCACACACGTCCACGTGGCACAGCTGGGGGCCCATCCCACCCTCATGTTTGGAGAAGCAGAGGCAGGAAGCCAGCTACGGTGCCTGTGATGCTGCCTTCCGGGCCCCTGGGCTCTCTGAGGCAGAGGATCCTCAGCGACAGCCTGGAGCCCTTCATGCACAGCCAGCGCCTGCTCCTCTCCAAGCTGTCAGGTCACAGGTCAGGTCTTTGACTCAGTCTGTCCGCTGGTGCTCGGGTAGCACACGACTGTGTTCCTAGCTGTGGAACAAGCTATTTGGTTCTGAGGGAATTTAGCCGGGAGAGACTTTGGCACGGGAGAAGGAAGCCCACTGTGTAAAGGAGGTTAAGGGCTCACTGGTCCCAACAAAAGACCCTGCCCTGACACACTCCCTGTGACAGCACCCCCTGCCTGTGTCGAAGAACCCCCTCTGGAGAGTAAAGTAACACGCCAATCACGAAACCTGAGGCTGCAGAGGAGACGCTCATACTCACCAACAAGCTCACTAGGCTCCTTGTTATAAAGCTTTTTGTTCCAGTAAAGGAGTCTGAGGAGTGGGAAGGAGACCAAGAGAACAAGGCAAATGCCAACAAACATGTGCGCTGTGAATTCGGCGAAGTCCAGGCCCTGGGAAGATGAAAAGAGAAATGAGTGACAGAGGGGCCTTTCCCCTGCACCAAGGCAGCTCCCCACATCAAGATACAAGGAGGGCCGCGGCAGGAGCAGTGAGATGGACACAACACAGACTCTGGGGACCTTAGGGAGAGGACACGAAGCCCAGCACAAAGTCCAAGGAGAGCAGGGACCCTCACGATGACTTCAAGAGAGCTAAGGTTTGTTTCTTTCATAGCAAAAACCAATTCTTCCATGAGTGGCAATCCATCTTAGGAGGAAACAAAACCAAGCCACTGTATCTGACTCTGACCTTCGCTTGACGTGGCCCTTAGGTGGCCAGGGGTGGCAAGGTCCATGGGCTATCCATGAGAGACTGCCCCAGGATCAGGAGACAAAAGACTGGAGAAGGCAAAACATTACTAATTGACCACAGTCAGCTGTTTAAAGCTAAACTGGGTTTTGTAACTATTTCACCGAAGTCTCTGCCACTGATCTGAAGGAGTGTCCTCACGACAGAAAAGCAGGCTTCCCTCTGCTGGGCACCATCGTGGCTGAGGCCACCCAGAGCACCAGCACCTGCCACCTGGGTCCCAGGCAGGCGCACTCTCTTTCCCTCTGCTTTCTTTCCTGCAGTGGTGTCTGCCATGACCAGTGCTGAAGATGTCCTTAGATGGGTAAAATCCCCACTAGGTGACTTTGTCTGGGAATAAGTTGGCATCATCCTTGGTTTTGTTCTTTTATTTATTTTGTGCTCTTATACCTTGAGACAAGTAAGTGTGAGAGCCCCAAGCAAGACAGACGAGACCCTCACCCATGACACTGGTCGCCTGTGAGACTCAGGAGAGTCCGTGGACTACAGTGCCACAAAGAGGGCCAGAGGCACAGCGGCAACCTGTGACCACTGCAGGCCAAGAGTCTGAAGGACCACAGCAGTGAGGTAGGGTGGCCACACAGGACTCGACCAGTCCAGCGTGTCATGGGGGACTAAGAGAGGCGCGCACACAGGCAGCGTGGTGGCAACTGCCGCAGGAGGCCCTAACAGGCCCCGGATAAGAGCTGGAAACCACCTTCCAAAGCCTGCACTGGAAAGAGTGGTGTAAACTGTATTAGTTGTTTATAACTGTGTTTGTCCCCTCACTTCTAGAAATGACCTGAAACCACTCAGAGTAAGTCCTCAACTTAGAAACATTCGAGTTGTGAACCCTCACAGATACAAATGGCACGACATTTGGGTTTTCTATGCTGTAAGCTACATATTTGTGTCAAAGACATATAAGACTCACGTTAGTGTATTTAAGAACAAATATGACTTACGAATGTTCTCCTGAGTTGGAATGCCTTTGTAAGTCACAGGTATGAAGGACCACAGTGGCAAGGCAGTGTGGCCACACAGGACACAAGCAATGTTACTTCCTAACGTCACCAAAGGGCCAGCACTACTAGAAGTTGTGTCAAAGTGTTGGGCTTGCTAATGAATGATCACCTGAAATTCTCAATCTCCCAATTATCTGCATAGCCGGTGACAGGAAAAGACAAATGTGCTTTGAATGCTTTGAATGGTTGTATAAGAATTCACTACCTTTCTAGCTGTGTGCCTGTAACCTCAGCACTCAGAAGGCTGAGGCAGGAGGATCACCGGAAGTTTAGGTCCAGCCTGAACTATGTATATAGTGAGACTCTGTCTCAAAAAACGGAAAAAGCAGTGCCAGGAGCTGAACAGACCAAGCTCAAGTAAACAACCTAAAGTTGAACCTCGAACTTCTAGAAAAAGAAGAATAAATCAAACCCAAAGCTCATATGAAGGAGGAAATTATAAAGATAAAGGGAGAGATTAATGCAATTGAGGCTAAGGAAACAGTACAAAGAATCCATGAATCAAAAAGCTGGTTCTTTGAAAGAATAAAAAAATTGATAAACCATCGGCTAACCTCATCAAAAAGAGGAAAGAAAAAACACAAATTCAGGCCATGTGGAATCAGAAGGGGGAAATCACAATGGGTCCCACAGAATTTCAGGAGATCATCAATACCTACTGTGAGAACCTATATTCTAATGGGATGGAAAAAAGAAGAAATGGATAGATTTCATAGACACAATCAAACTGCCAAAACTAAATCAGGAAGGTATAATCAGGACTAAATCAGGAAGGTATATCAGCCAATGAAATTGAAAATGTAATTAAACATCCACCAACAAAGAAAACCCAGACCCTGACAGACACTGCTGAATTCTATAAGAAATTTGGAGATGAGCTAATGCCACTGATGCTGAAGCTCTTTAAGGAAATGGAAAGGGCAGCAGAACTTCCAAAATCACTCCTGGAAGCAAGTATTACTCTGATTCCAAAACCAGAGATGAACCCAACTTAAAAAAAATAAAGCTACAGACCACTCTCCCTAATGACACAGATGCAAAAGTCCTCAATAAGATGCTGGCAAACAGAATGGAACAAATCATCAAGATTATACACCTTGACCAAGTAGAATTCATCCAAGAGATGCAGGAATGGTTCAACACATGCAAATTAATGCACTGTATCAACAGAACCAAACAGAACAAAAATCACATGATCAACTCAATAGATGCAGAGAAAGCATTTGACAAAGAGCAGCGTCCATTCATGATTAAAAATCCTGTAGAAAATTGGGATAGATGACATTTACCTCAACCTGATAAAAGCTACCTATGACAACCAGTAGCTATGACAACCAGTAACATCATACTAAATGGTCAAAAACTAAAAGCTTTTACTCCAAAATCAGTAAAAATCAGTGGTGATGTCCAGTATCAACACTCCCATTTAATGTAGTTCTGAAAACATCAGCCAGAGCAATCAGACAAGAGAAAGAAATAAAAGGAATAAAGATAAGAAAGGAAGAAGTTAAATTATCATTATTTGCAGATGATGTAATACTCTACATAGAAGATCCCAAAAACTCCACCAAAAGGCTTGTAGACTTAATAACCCAATTCAGCACTGTAGCTGGATACACAGTCAACACTCAAAAATCAAGAGCAGTCCTGTACACAAACAATAAACTCATGGAGAGAGAAGTTATAGAAGCCATATACTTTATAACACCATCCAAAACATCACCAGTAACAATGTACAATGTATTCATTCACACCGTTCTACTGGCCTGTTTTGAAACTCTTTTTTATTGTTATTTTTATTTTTCTCTCTTTAAAATAAAAAAGGGAGAGAAAGAATGAGAGAGAGAGAGAGAATTTCCTAGTTTTCTGATAGTCCACATTATTCAGGGAGTTCTTCAAGGAAATATAACTGTATACTTATCTATAAAATTTATAACTCATACATCTGCTTGGAAAAATGCTTATGATACTTTTATGAGCTTATGTAATGTTTTAATTTCCCCTAAAATCAGAGGCAAAAAAATGAACTTTTGGGTCAGAGGGCATGTTTAAAAGTATAATATTAGTATCTGTCTTTTTACCAACTAGGTCATGAATTGTAACTGTTAACACTTTTTAGGAAAAATGACCCACAAAGGTAGAAGTATTTGTGTCCTGAGTTTTGGGTCTGCTTGGAATATAATGGCTATGAAATTTTGCCCATTAGAAATGGTGGGCAATCGAATTAAAACACGGTAAGTGAATAAATGAAAACAAGAAAGTCCAAGGCAGTCCCGGGAGTGCAACCACAGCGAGGACATAGCACTGAGTCAGAATGTTCTGCTGTTACTGAAATTGCACTGGGTGATTTATCAAGGAGGAGTGCAAAAATTCAAACTGCTAATTGTAAGAAACAACCCAGGCAGACGCAACGTACAGTGGGAGAGAACGTTTCCACGGAGCGTATGGGGTGCGGGTGTCTGGGCCGCCTGCTGCTTTTACCCGCCTCTGTAACTTCCTAGACACCTTTCTTTAATGTTCTCAGGAACAAAATCAATCCCCCATCACACAACACCAGACTCACACGCAGCCCTCTCTTCTGGAAGGTGCTGCTTCTGCTTTGCCCCTCACAAGTCTTACTTTGGGCTCCAATCAGCTATTGTCTCCTTAGTTTTTCACACTGTCATTATTTGACAGATTAAGTGGCTTAATGCTCAAGCCAGTGAAACTACCAGTAAAGGAGCTCCTGGGAAATCAGACAAGAACATTCCTAGCTTCATCAGCTCATGAATTTATGAGGATGAGGCCCCGGAATTTCTGGCCCGCTGGTATTATTTTCTGAGTATCTCTGTGACAAGCCAATGAGTCCATTAGTTTGGAGGTGCAGTTCAAGCCTCAATAGTTTCCTAAATTCTTTTAAATGAAAAACTTAAGAAATGCTTTCGCAGTTAAGCTGAATCTGTTGAATGTTTTAATAACACACACAGAGTGTACCTGGAAAAGAAGCCAGCCAGGACGCTTGGTAAGGAAAGAGCCCTCCCTGGTGTGTGACAGGTATGGCTCACACTGCCTGCAGGGCACCAGCAATGCAGCTGCCGGGACTGCCACGCCTGGACCTCAAGAGAAAGAGCCCGTGACACACCCAAGTGGGAACGTGTGCTTGTTTGCACACAGCAAACAAGCCAGCCTCGAAGGGGCTGCCTCCTGCAGAGAACACCAGCCCACGGGGAAAGGATGGGGAACGAAGAACCCAAGACCTTGGATCCTGAGAGGCAGAGATGGATACTCACAGGGGACATCACGTGACCATAAAGAGCCAGAGCCAGAGCAACGCTGTTAAAACTGCCAACCCCAGAGAACGCGGAGGGTGCTTTCGAGAAAGCAGCTAAAGCGTGGATTTCAGACACTTCCTTTCTAACGTAAGTGGTTGGGGGTACAAGTGACCCTTTAAATACTGTCGTGGAGCAGAGACTGGTCCCTCCACGTGTGCACTGTCTGTGGCCGCTTTCCTACTCTAAGGACAGAGCTGAACAGTTACCACACAGTCTCCCGGTCTTCAGGCTCCTAACATGAACTCCACGAACCTTAGGAAACGTATGCTGATCCTGGTTTTAAGGAATTCTATAAATTTTTATATGTTCTGTTTTTATGATAATTCAGTTCAAAATTCCCACACATTGAATCTACTCCCCAAAAAGATTTAGGGAATTCTAATGACCAAAGAATGATAAAGAAAAATGATAGAGATCTAACTTTAACACCCTAAGATACACAAAGAGTACATTGCCATCTGTAAAATACAGACAACTAAGTACTTTGTTTTTATTTTACTGTATGAAAAATACCTATGAATAATTTTAAGGGCTTTCAAAGAATTTAAAATCTTCATTTTCTGACTTTACAACAGTTTAAATTCTTTAATATTTAATTCTTCTACCAGAATTAAGAAGGAAATCCCATATTCCAGTAAAAGAGGACTGGTCATTTTGTTCTTAATATTAGAAAAAACTTCCATTCCTACCAATATAATTAATATACTATGACTGAACAGGCTGTGTTATCCGATCGCTTCTGTTTTTAAAGTTAGCAGTTTGACAATGGCACGCATGCACAGCAACAGAGATAAGAGAACTGTGATCACCCTACATCCACTCCTGAAGTGGCTGTGATGAGCAGTCATGTGTCCCCTATCAGGGGCTGGGAGGCAGGGTTGCTGATGAAGGCTAACAAAGGATCCTAGCACACTGGTAAGCAGGCAAGTCGGGCAGAGTGCCAAGTACGCTGAGCTCCGCACCTAGGGAAAGAAGCCCTTGTCTGCTGGCACATACCATCTTTCTCAGCTCCTGGTTGGAAACGATAATGACATTTGGTGGGTCCCCAATGGCAGTGGCTGCTCCTCCAATGTTTGTGAAGATCACTTCTGCAATCAGGACTTGTCTTGGGTCAAGGTTGAGCACCTCACACAACCTACCATGAATGGAGAAAAGTGAAAATAGTGCCAACACACACACATGCACACGCAAGCACACACACACACATGCACACATGCACACATGCACACACACACCCATGAGAAGGAAGATGCTGGGAAGTAAGCAATGCAGTGACGCCCGTCAGCTTCAGCAGACTCTGAGAATTCCACGGCCTCCAAAGTCTAACCTGCTGTCCTCTGAGACACAGGCGGTGCCACACTCCTCCCTTGTCCTGCATGAAGGAGGGAACACAGCTGCCTGACCTGTCTAAGTTGGGGTGGGGCACGCCAAGCCTGGTCACTTGGCCTTTACCTGCCTAAGTGCTCTGCCCTTCCATCTCCATGTGACTCTCACGTGTTTACTTACTCCTCTGGGAGGCACTGCGTGCTGCAGCCCTGCTGTCACCTGCAGCAGGCCCGTCCCTGAAAGTGAGCCCAGCAGCACCCCTCAGTGCCCCAGGGAGGCTGTGTGCGCAGGTGAGAAACACTGTTCCAAAGAAAAGGGTCATTTGTAGAAAATCAGGTGCACTTCGAGACCATAATGGAAATGAAATAAACCAGACACACAAGCTTAAATATGCAGGGTTTCCGTTCTATGAGAAACCCAAAATACAAATAAATTATAGAGCAAAATGAATGACAGACAGTAGGAAACAGAGATGGACCAATAGTAAATGAGAAGGGGACCGAGGGACAGAGGGAGGGGGAGGAGCGGCGGAGGAGGGAAGGGGAATGAGAATTAGGGTGAACTATGTACAGGTATCGACTCCCCATGAGGAATGTAAATACCACACACTGCAAACAGGGGCTAGTAAACGTTGTAAATACATATGTCACACCCCAAATCCTCCACAGGGCTCCTCCTCACCGCCTGTTACGGTTTATACCTAGAGGTCCCTCCAAAGCCTCACGCACACACAGGAGGGGCTTTGGAAGGTGACTGGATCGTGGGGCCTAGAGCCGGCTTGCTGGTAAGAGGTGGATCTGGCAGGACGAGGTGGGTCACTGGAGTGTGGCCTGGGTCTACTCTCTTCCCGCTTCCCCATCCCTCTCCTCCTCTCCCGGAAGCCACGCCCTGAGCACGTTCTCCTCTGCCCTGACCGCTGCTTCACCTCTGCACGCTGTGAGCTGAAGGAAATCTCTCCTCCTCAAACAGTGAGTGTGGATTTGTAGCTCAGCAACAAGAAGGTAACTAAGACACTTCCCTCTCCCCCATCACACCTGGGCAGCGGGTCTGCTCCTTCAGTGAAGCCCTGTTGCAGCCCACGGCCTCCCCACCGCTGCCTGCCTCAGCTCAGAGCAGAGCCAGCCACGTGGCAAGGCAGACAGCCCCCAGCTGAACTACATGCTCCGGAAAGGGCAGCCTCTGGCCACCAGAAGCAGGATGCCTCAACTAATGAGCATAAGACCCCAGGTAGCAGCCTCTCTCGGAGTGGGACTAGCCCAGGATCTGCTTTTGCCATGAAAATAATCTGTATGGACCACTCAGCAATGCCAGACAGCAGAGACTGCATCAGATTCGCACGGGCTAAAGACTGATGCTACTCTGCCCTAAGACACAAGATGTGATCAGCGACTACACAGTCAGGAAGAGCATTGATATAAACAGTGAATCTAGACCACCAGCACTTGACTGTGTGCATGTGGGTGTGTGTAAGTGTGTGCGTGTGTGTGTCACTATGCATGGAATTCAGGAAGCACTGAGATACATCTCCAGCCTTTTTTTAAAATTCTGAAACAATTTGCTCAGTTATCTAGGATGGTCTCAGATTTATGACCCTTCTGCCTCAGTCTTCTGAGTAGCTAGCATTACAGGAGTATCCCAGCACACCCAGTGTTACAGCTTGTGTCTGGATATCTCCCCAAAGCCTCATGCAGACATCAGGTTCCTTCAGAGGTGGCTGGATCTGGAGTGTGTGATGCTGAGATCAACAGTGTGTAATTAGTAAATCATTCCACCGATTGGTTTGGCATAGTTCTGGCTAGGATGAAGGGTGTGAATGCAGCTGGTAGCCTGCATACAATACAAGGGACAGAAAGAGTCTTGTCTTGCTCTCCCATGTTGCTTTTTTGCTGCCTTGTGGGTGCCACGAACTGTTGTCCCTGTGTCACACCACCCTGCCTTGGAGCCAGCTGATTATGAACTGAAACCTCCACAGACTGTGAGCTAAATAAACCCTTCCCTGTTTAACTTCGAGTATGGATATTTTGTCTGTGCAATGAAAAAAAGTAACTAAGACACCCAGCTAGCACCTAAGTCTTGAAGATATAATTTTTAGATTAATAAATGGTGGCTTGTCTCCCAGAATCCTCAGCATGCTGCCTGCAGTGAGTCCCTCAGTGACACAATTCATTTCAGTGCAGCAAGAGACCTTCATCCCCAAGTAGGACCCCTGCTGGTATTCATCCCCTCCCCGTGAACCTCTGAGGGGGCATCCATCTCACTCTCTGGTCACTCCCAAGACCAGCCGAGCACAGCACATGGTGGGGCCAAGCTGGGGAGGACCAGGCTGAGGAGCTTGAGGCTGATACATGGAAGAACCATCTTAAATTAAAGAACTTAAGTGTGGGTACAAACACAGGTCCATGCCCTCAGAAGGGGCTGACACACAACAGGCCAGGACTGAACCTCCAGCTTCAAAAGATGCTGGGCCAACAGCCAGTGACACTAGGTAAATGTCAGATAACTGAAGCTGGGGTGTGTGTGTGTGTGTGTGTGTGTGTGATACTGGTAATGAACCCAGGGCTTGGTATGAAAGCTCCTCCCAGCCCTTCTTTTATTTTTCAAGACAAGGTCTATGCGACAGTCTTGTCTATATTGTCCCTATGCCAGCCCAGTCTCCAAGGAAGCAAGGCTCATGTTTTCTGTCTCCTCTCCAGTGTTTCTGCCAGTGCCAGCAGGTGGGATGCCGTGAAGGGTGGGCACTGCCCACTGCTCTGAGCGGCTGTGAGAGAGAACCTGGAGGCAGGTGGTGTGGTCACAGCACACAACTGCTCCAAGACGGTGGTGACAGCAGGGGACGTTCCGCATACCTTATTGTTACTGGAGTGAAGAGGAGCATTGTGGTGACGTTGTCCAAGAAGGCAGACAGGACAGCAGCGATGAGACACAGCATGAGGATCATGGCCCACACGCGCCCTCGGGAGAGTTGGTATGCCTGGGTGCACACGCGTGGGAAGAGTAAGTCAGAAAGAGAGCACTTCCAGAAGAGATACTGCTTTTCATTAGTCACTCACAGAATAGGCACCTCAACAAACACCGAGTGACGGATTAAAGCTTAGATCCTCTGGAGTCTTCCACCTGCTAAGGTCAGGTGCTGTGGACCCTACTGGCCACCAAAGTGCCTAGGAAATCTAAATCTACTCTGGCTTGTGTTTTCTCTTCTGTCATCCTGATTCTTTGTCTTCACAGTGCCCAGAGATGATTAAATGTGTTCTAAAAATGTCACCCGTAGATCTCTTTCCAGCTATCTACAACTTGACTAATGGCTTGAGCTGCAGCATTTGGGGTCTGTGTGACTCTGATGTTTGCTCATCTTTGGGATCTGAGGGATTTGTTTAGTGCAAAGCTTTAGGAGAAAGAAGTCGGGTATCTAACTGACATGTGCGAGGCGGTGCACAAAGTGACAAAAATCACACCACTGTTCTCTTATTTGGAGTTTGCAAAAGGCTCTGTTGAGTACATTATTTTTAAAAGAATATTTCCAATCCAAAAACAATACTGAAGTCAGTACTAGGCCTTGCACTAGCAGGGCAGGGCAGGCTCTCCTCCTCCCAGCCACCCCTACCAAAGCCAGCGCACACCCTGGAGCCAGGCCTGCTGGCAGAACACACCAGGGTTCCAGGCGAAAATCGCAAATTAAAATCAATGTGAGACATCACTTCACACTGATTAGAATGGGCTCCTCAAAAAGACGGAAAATAAGAAGCACTGGAGAGATTGTGGAGAAAAGGGAACTCTTACACACTGTGGGGGCAGTGGAATGGGTAAAACTATGGAAAACAGCATGGAGATTACTCAGAAGCCAAAATGGAGCTGCCCCATGACCCCGCAGGCCCTGTGACCCCGCAGTGTCATCACTGGGCGTATGGCCAAAGGAATCGAATCCGAGCGTTGAAGAGACACCTGCACCAGGCACAGGGAAGGACTATTCATGATGGCCAAGACATGGTATCAGCTACGTGTGCCTCAGCAGATGAGGGCATGAAGACAATGTGGTACATACGCCTAACATACTAGTATTTATTCATCCCCCGAAAGGGACCAGCGATGCCAGCCAGCTGTGTGCAAACTCATAACCGAAGCACTAGATCGGCCGAGCAGGAAGATAACAAAGCTCAGTGCCAACCAAGCAACTTAGTAAGGTCCTATGTCCAAAGAAGAAACCAGAAGAGATAGGGATGGATTCCTAGAGCACCCCTGGGTACAATTGCCAGTACCACAAATGTGGGGAAGGGTTTCTGACATTTTCAACAACATAGATGGAACTGGAATGCATTACGGTCAAGTTAAATAAGCCAGGCACAGAAACACAGATACTGAATATTTTCACTCATTTGTGGAATCTTATAAAATTGGTCTCATATGAGTAGAGAACAGAAGATGAAGGCTGGTAGGAAGGGAATGGGAAGATGCTGATCTAAGGGAACAAAACTGCAGATAGAGGAAAGGAAGAGATTTTGAACATATTTTACAAGTACAGTGACTATAATTAATCCAGTGTAGTATATATTTCAAAATAGCTAACAGTAAATTTCTAATGTCTCACCACAAAAAAAATATGGGTGATCAAATAATGGAAGTATTAATTAGCCACATGTGTGTGTACACTGAAACATCACACTGTGCCCTTTAAATGCGTATGATTATGACCCGCCAATCAAAACCAATTCTAGTGCGGAGTGGAGCTCAGGGGCAGAGAGGCCCCGGGTTCAACCCTCAAGACCAAAGTAAATAAACAAATAGGATCATCAAGGGATTTCTGAGACTAACAAGTTTTCCCCTGACTTAGAAATGGTGAGTGTGTAATGTTTGCATCACACATTTAGAAAGTAATCATTGAAATTCTTTCTCAAAAAGCAAAGTAATCAGAAGCCAATGGCCTGAAATATTCAGAGGTTATAACGTACAAAACAACGTTTCACGTGTTCTCTCCCCAGCCAGCTTGAATAATACGCGCTCGCTCAGCCCGAGAACTCTTCCCCTGATCTTCAGCTTCATTTATTCATGGAGAAACTGGAAGCGTTGCTCAAAACCGTGCTGAGCCCAGCAACTGTACACAGCCTCGCGAAAGCAATTTTGAAAAGGGTGGAATTTTAAAGAATCTGCTTGAATTAAATGCTACTTTAATTTATAAACTGTTGAATATGTAAATTAATTAGAGAATAACTATTAAATGCACAGTATACCTACCTTTACAGCACAATAATCAAAAAATCCAGTTTCTGAAAATATGGCTACTAATATCATCTACAGGGAAAGAGACAAAAGAGACAGCAGGTCATTTCGGCAGAGTGTTATACTGAAACAACAGCAGGCTGACTAGTTACAGACTTGAGCTCTGGCCTCTGAAAGCTACAAAGCCAAGCTCCTGCATGTCTTGCTGAAACCAAGTTTCTTAGTTTGTCCACTTTCTGACTTCTCAAGTAGATCTTCTTGCAAGTTGCTTATGTTTTGTCCAGAAACTTGTCTCTAAAGTACATTATCATCTCACCTAATCCTCAAGACAAACATAATGTGTTGTCATTACTCTCTGTGTCACCATTACTTCCCTATGTTCTGTAGACCAGGAAGGTAAGAATCAGAGAGGGGAGGATTTGCCGGGTCTCAAAGCTGGCAGCAAGGAGGAAATGGCAACTTTGCCCACCTGCTTGTCTTACATGGGCAACACTGAGACTCCTCAAGATTTTAAAACTGGGTTAGATCTTGGTTCCTAAAGTGATTAAACTAATTTTTGCTGCCACTTCATCAAGTATACAAAGCGGGCAACTGCATTGAAGTTAGAATACTCCAAGTTCTATGTGAGCCTGGAACTCTTGGGTCTACTGATGAGATTTGGTGTTAACAACCATCCTCATTATTAATCAAAAGCAAAGATCCAGTCATCCCACCTTCATCGCAACCAGCCTGAACTTGCTGAGAGGTGTTCTACTTCATCAGAGGCCAAATACAGCACCGTTTAATTTTTTAGGCCTATTGTACCTGCTTCGCCTCCCTTTCTCCTCACAGATGCTGAAACCCTAGTGGCCCTCAGGGCCCAGCACAGACCCTGCCTCCACCTCTGCTGGGAAGCCTGAGCGGGGAACTCCATTCCACTTCCTGTCCCCCACCCACTTCGCCACACGCTGACTTGAAGAAGATGCTGTTTCAAGCACTGACTCTGCCACTGTGGAGCAATTCAGCCGTGAGACAAAAGAATTCTTAATCCTTCTGAACTGCAGGCTTCTCACCTCACCTCTGAATGTTTCGTACCTTGAAAGGTAGTTGCAAAACTTTAATAAAATTATGTAAATTAAAGTGCTTTATAAATAGTAGGCCCAACGTTGTCTTCCTAATAAACTGTGCTAAACAGAAACATTTATCTCATCTAGGGTAGCCTTGATGTCCACCCTACCCTGAAAGGCCACTGAGGGTTTGTAGAATGTGTGCTTCACACACCAAAGAAGATTCATGTGGGCATGCGTGAGTGCACACGTGTGTGTGGAGGCCTGTGTGGCCTCCTGTTGTCGGGGACGCTGTTCCCCACTGGCCACCCAAGAGAGACCAGAACTCAGGGCTTGGGTAAATGGCACCACAGGTGGTTGACTAATAGAAAGTAGGGTAGAAAAGGAAGAGAACTGGTAATACACATTTTCTCTGTACCCCTATTTTCTAGAATCAGAACTTGCAAGAGCTTGGTAGCCAATTTCAATCAAGAAAATCAGCACATCAGGCGGTTTTTTTATGAGTGGAATTGTCATCCACTCAACCAAATTCATACATTGGTATCCTAACCCACAACACGTCATAATATGCTGTTGGATATAGGGCTTTTAAGGGGGAATTAGATTAAAATAAGATCATTAGGGAAGACAACTGGTGACCTAATGCAGTATAACCAGCGTAGTTCTAGGGTAAGAGTAGGACACAGACACACTTGGAAGGAAGGCCTGTGAGGACACGGGGAGGAGGTGGCCACCGACAAGCCAAGAAGAGAGACCTTGGAGGAAACGGACTCCGCTGGTACCTAGATCTCAGGCTTCCTGAGCCTCTGATGGTGAGAAGTCAGTTTTTGTTGTCACAGTCACACGGTTTGTGGTGCTTCGCTAGGGTAGCTCTAGCAAGCTAACACATCATTCACTTAAATTTTTAAAATCTCCTCTTCTTCCATCCAGACAAATCCTGTATGCTTCTCAGTGCACAACAGAAACATTTGCTCTTCAAGGGAGCCCCGGTTCAGATTGTGCTGCCTGCCTTCCACTGGGCATGTGAGTACCACCTGGGGTCACCCGGAAGCCTACAGCAGCAGGACTCCACGTGTCTTTCAGCCTCGGGAGAGATCAGATGCTAGCAAGGATAAGGAGGATATGCAGTGCCCTGTCTTCTACAGAGACTTTTCTGGCCTAAGGAGACAGACTCTCTTTTGAACTCCAAGGTGATTTTGTGGTCTGTTGAAGAACACGTGAGTCGTTCCCACTGTGGTCTAGGTCCTTCCCATATTCCATTTATTCTAGCTACACTGGTTTATGACAAATGTTCCACACTAAGCCACTTTGGCATTTAAGTTTGACTCATACAAACTGACTTGGTGACATCCTCCCAGCATGCCACAGTGTGGCCGCTTCACAATATGATAAACCAGCAAAACACAAAAACCATCAGGGCCAATTTATTCCTTTATATAATTAGAAGTACTTTTCTAATCACCAAACTTTTATATGCCATTTTTTATTTTAAGAGCAGAAACACAAAAATGCTAACTTTTCTTAATGGTAACATCATTTCACTGTTGCTCAGATCTTCAGCTGAGACTCTCCAGCTAACTAATCAAAGTACCAGTCAACCCATTCTCTCCTAAAGAAATCAGCTGGACTCGCACTATCATTTCTCAGTCAAGCCCTAACTGTCCAGAGACACAGCGTCTTTAATATAATGATAGGATTATGAGCGGCGCTGGCAGTGGCAGCAGGAGCAAAGCACCCGGTTTCAGCAGGCTTGGAGTGACGTCCTGCTGGGAGAGCTGTAATTACCATGCCAAACAGCAGGGTCAGGGTCTCAAAATCAATCCACTCCACCACCTGGGTCAGGCTGGGTCTCTGCAATCAAAGCACAAATTTGCCAATTAATCCTATGACCACCCTCCTGGGGATAAGCTCAAAAGTGCTACCCGTCACTATAAATTCACTCATTAGACAAAGTTGAAAACACACCAGCTGCATGCTTTTGGAGTTGGATTATATCACTGCCAAAACACATGTATGACTTACTCCATCTATGCTGTTAAACCTATGTAATAACGTGACTTTAGGAAAAATAACCCAACCTCTGGAAAATTTGGGGAAAAACTATTGCCTGAATGGCAGGGTTGACCCTTGAGGTTAAGGCTATAGTTTGGCGCTGCAGTGTCCCCACAAAGGCCTGTGTGTGCTTGTTCTCCAAGGCCTGGTGCTACTGAGAACAGTGGAAGGTTAGGAGACCTGTGGCAGGAGGCGGAGCCACGCGGGACCCACACCAGAAGGGGCTGCGGGATGCCAGTCTCTTCCATGCTCTCTTTGCTTCCCAGCACCACGAGCTGAGCAGCTTCTCTGCCACACACTCCTGTCAAGATTTACTGCTGCCACAGGGCCAGACACACTGGAGCCAAACAACTATGAACTGAAACCTTGAAAACTGTAAACCAAGGTAAACATTTAAGTGGACTATCTCAGGTGTTTTGTTACAGCAACACAAAGTTGACCCACACAGCTATCTTCATGGCAGAGTCCACGTACACCTTTCTCCTTGTAATGGCATGAGGTCAGGTGACAACAGTTTGGATAGTCTCTCACGTCCCACTCCCATGTGCCCCTAATCTTACGGTCAAAAACAGTGGCAAACTTTTCAGAGCTTTCAATGATACACGCAGCCTGCTGTGGCGTGCATGCCATAGGGTCCCCACCAGTGGTCTAACACGTCTCCTCCAAATCCTCATGAATGTGAAAGGTAATTGGGTCAGGAGGGTGCTGCTCACCGATGAACATGATGTTAGCAGGTAGCACTGGGTTGGAGGTGGGTCACTGGAGCGTGACCCAGAAGGGTGTGCTCTTGCCCTTGGCTTCTCCCTTTTGTCTCTGGTTCCTGGCTGCCACAGGTTGAACAAGTTTCCTCTGCCATACATGTCCACCATGCCAGTACTGCCTTGGAGCCAGCTGAGCATTGACCAAAATTTTGAGCCAAAATAAACTTCGCCTCCATTAAGTTGCAAGTGTTGAGTGTTTTGTCCCAGTAACAGGAAAGTGACTAAGACAGATTCTGGTGCCAGGGAAGTGACATTGTTGCCGTGTCTGTACCTGACCAGTGGTTTAGAAGACTTCAGAATTTGTTTCCAGGAATTTGGGAAGGTTTGGAAAAACAAGCTAGAGAATCCTTAGAATGCTGTGAACAGTGGTTAATGTGCAATACTGGTCAGAGCTCAGAGGATCAGAATGGTGATGGAAGTGAAGAAAGTAAAGGCCAGGCTCAGTTGGTTTGAGTTAGAGCAAAGACAGCATTGGAGCATACACACAGGGAATGTGTGAAATGCCCTGGCAGAAAATTTGTCTACATTTTGCCAAAATTCTAACACTTTGCAGAACTAGTTTAAGGGTTGCAAACTAATCAGGCAGAAGGAATTTCAAAATAGCCCAACATTCAGGTCATTGAATGGATACTGTTGATTTCTTTTAGCTAGATCTACCATGAAAATCAGCAGTGAAAAGCATTTGAAAAGTTTTCAGTTTCACCAGAAAGAAAGCTCCTTTAAAGTTAAGAGCATAGTTGCTGAAAAAATTAGCATTTAAAAAAAGTCAAGGACTTTGATTCAGGGGAAAAAAGAAAGATGGTTTGAAGGCATTTTAGGAATAATCAAGACCCCTTCTCACAGGGTCAAGCATGCAAAGCTATAAAGCTTTCACTTGAGATCCCTAAAGTGTTTTATTCATTCAGGGACACAGAGGGAAATATTTCCTGCAAGTCAGCCATCCAGGCACTCCAAAGCTGTTGCAGCCATGAGCCCAAGGAACCTGCCCATCTCCTACTGCTCGAGCTGGTGGCAGACTTTGGCATCATCCCCTTGGTGCTGGTTTTTCAGATATGGAAGAGGCAAGCATTAGGGGATCAAGGAGGTTCCTACTCAAATTTCAAAGGAAGGCTTGGTAGGGCAGGTAAAGAACCCCAGAGAAGTCCTGTGTGAAGCTGGGAGAGTGAAACCAAAGGTTCAGTAAAGCTCCTGGGAAGTTGGAGATGCCAGGAATGTGGACTGGTATCAGACAGTGAGTGCAGCTGTCCCAGGAGGGAGCCCACTAGGATTGCAATTGGTGATGTCATGTGAGCAGGGCCACCCAAGCCCACTGAAACCCATATCCCACCACAATACCCCACCAGGTGAACAGGATTTAATGCTTACTCTGCTGGGTTCCAATCTTGCTTTGGTTCCACTTCTTTCCATTCCCTTCCTTCCCTCTTTTGTAATAGAGATGCTTACCCTATCTCATTATATGTTGGAAGTGTTTAATTTTCTTTTTTATTTTTATAGGGGCTCATAGCCAAGAGTTTGCCTTGAGTGTCACAGAAGACTATGGACTTAAAATTCTAAGATTTCAGTAACACACAGAGATGGACTAAATGCATTTTGTGCAATGAGATGGACTTTGGGGGGTTGGGCTGGAAAGTTGTAGTTTATATCTAGAACGTCTCCCAAATTCTCGTGTGTGTTGAAGGTGAAGGCATCGTGGCAATATCAGCCATTAATCTACTGAGTCCATCGCTGGCATGAGGTTAGGAGGTGGGTCTTGGTGGAGGTAGGTCCCTGGGGGTGTAACCTGGAAGGGTGCTGTCTCAGTTTCTTTTCTCATTGCAGAGACAAAATACCTGACGCTCACAATTAAATGAGGAAAGGTTTACTTAGCTCACAGTTTGTAGAGGTTCCAGTCCATAATCAGCCATTCCAAGGCAGGCTAACTTAGCAGAGGAGACAAGTTCATAGTGGTAGACTGTAGCAAAGCAACAGAGGAGAGAGAGGAAACAACCCTTTTTCCAATCTTTATGTTGCATGCAGCTACCCACTGTAATGTGGGTGTAGCACTCACAGGCTTAATGCCACTGTCGAACCATGAATCAGTCACAAATGCTAGATTCAGTCACCGCTGAAAAGCCCACTTCTCATGACTGTATGAGGATTTGTGGGGACATCAAGACTCAAACCATAACAAGTGTTTCCTGGTCTCCAGCTCCTCCTTTTCATCCCTGCCTCCCAGTTGCCCTGAGTTAAACAGCTTTCCTCCGCCATGCCCTTTACCCTGCCATTCTGCCTTGGAGCCAGTCAATTATGGACTGAAAGCACAAGCCAAAATAAACTTTTCTTCATTGACGTTGCAGGTGTCAGATATCCGGCCCCAGCCACAGAAAGTGACAGATACATAGGGTCAGAAGGAACAGAGTGAGAAGCGAATATACTTGCAGGACCTGGCTTTTTAGTAAAAGGGATCCCAGCAAGCAGTCTAGGGCTTCCCACAGCATGTGACCACCATGTTCCATGTTAGTGACTTAAAAAAAAAGATTACTCCTCAATCATTAATAAAAATAACTGTGGTGCCTAGATTTTTCTTAGGATTAACATTTTTTATACCAACCGTGGCCAAGAATAACTTTCAAGTTCTTACCACTACTTTCAAGCAATGCCTGTATTTAAAATTTAAATTAGAAAATCATAACTAACTCAATTTGCCTCCCCAAATCAGTTTTTAAAACTAGTCATTATTCTTGGGTTGGATGAATAGCCTCTGTCTTGGTAGCAATTTTCAGAACAATCATCAAATCCTACAGAGTTGTTCTTAAACGCAGACCTGTGTGTTGTTACGTTCAGAAGTGCTCTCAGTTCAGTTCCAGTGCTGCCTCCCAAGCAAGTCTGGCCCATGTTTCCAGGGATTCTTGGCTTTGGTTTCTCTTGTTTCCCTGTAGGTATTCCCCACGTCCTCGGCTGATGGTTGAGACTCTGACAGGACACCATCACCCCTATACGTGCATCTCCTGAACCTCTTGATGTCTCCAAGACAAAGCCCCAACTGCCCCTCATCTTCCACCTCTCTGCTCCAGTTTGGCTGTTTTAGTCTAGTTCCTGAGAGCTGACAACAACTATCGCTTCACACTGATAAGCCACACAACCCTGAGCAACCATGTGAGTAGGGTGGGGCTTTCTGTGGCCAAAATGGGAAGTAAAACCACCTGGATGTGTGTGGAATAAAATCAAATGAAAATCCTTCACCATCACTGCTGTTTTTTAGGTCATTCTTTTAAGCATGATTTTTGTGTAAAAATCTGGAAGTGGCATATAAAAGAATTAAACACACCAAATAAAGCTTAAGTCCTGGAGTGCCTCTGGGATCTGACATCATACCCAGGGTAAGCCAGTGATTTTGAACATTGCAACTTACATCACCAATCACAGACAGAGCCGCTAATGCTGCAAGAGCCCCCAACATGGCCGCCAGCGTTCTGTGAACAATCTGGAAGGAAACAGGAAATGATTTCATTCTGTTCCACAGGGGTTTAACACACACAAAAGCCGGTATTAACACCAATGTCTATGTTGACTGTCGTACCTGTTAAAATAATAATAAACAAAGTCAGGAGTTTCAGTGTTTGTGAGACACCTCACAAACTCTTCCTTTGAATGAAAGCTTTCATGTCCTGAAAAATTAGACGGCCCTGACAAAACAAGAGAAGGTTGTATGGAGTGTGTTCTACAAAGTGTGTTCTACAACCTGCAGTAAGTTGTCATTAATTATTTACTGTATGCTCCCAAGACAACTGTACCATTAGTTAACAACATAAATCAATTCTTCCCAATTACTAAGACCGTCATCAAACCAAAAGACACAAGCACTTCATCTAATTGAAACTCCAGTGTCTTGCTGCCTCATAAAAGGATCTTTCCTATTTAACTATAACTCAAACGGATATGAAATTTCTAAGGTGAAATATGAGGAAAGGCAAAGATGTGAAGGAACTGGAGCCCTCGTACATTACTGACATGAATGTAAAATGGTGTTGCCGCTATGAGAAACAGTTCAGAGGTTTCTTTAATACGACTTTACCCGGTAATTAACAATTCTACGAAGAATCTATGCAACTGATACGTGGGCATCTCCACATGAGGCAGCAAGCTCAGCGGCACAAGCACCTGCCAGGCAAGCGCGAGGTCATGAGTTCCACCAAAAAACCCGGAAACATTTCTAATGTACACCCATGATGAACAGATGAATTAATACAATATGTTCTACAACATAGAATTTACACAAAATGGAACTTAGCAATAAATTTTAAAATGTAATAAATGAAAGAAACCAGACACAAATCTTGTTATTGTATCATTCCATTTATAGAAACTATCTAGAAAAGGAAAGTCTAGAAAAAGTAGAATTGCCTAAGATTGGGGGTAGCAATGAGGATTGACTGAAAATATAGGTCCTTGGGCTCTCAAGGGGTTACAGAATATTCTAAAACTAGATCATTAAGGTGATTGTTGCAAAACTCTAAATTTAGTAAAAATAACAGTGCACTCAAAATTGTGAAATTATGAAATTCAATTATACCTAAATAAAACTGATAAAAACACAAAAGGAATGTGGTGAGGCTGAGCACAGAATTAAATATCAACAGATGGCATTTAATTATTAATACCATAAGGTAGTTTTAATTCAATTATTTTATGGCTTCTACCTCACAGAACCTGATATTCTTATTAATAATTACCTGAAACTCAAATTCTGAATAAAATCATTTCATTCATAATTTGTATTTTTAGATTCAAAGCTAATTTTCAGTTAATTTTATACCAAATATTTGATTTTTCACAATTTAGAATTGGTATATTTATTTTATTCTTTTTAAATTTTATTTTAAAGAGAACCAAACCAAATAAAACAGAATAAAGTCAATCAAAATGAAACAATGAGAGCAGTACAGGACTTCAAAACAAGATAAAGGGAAATCAACAATGGCTACTATAATGCCTCGTGTTATCTTCAAAATAGCTGCCCATGCCATCAGACATAATAAAATCAAACAAAACAGAATAAAACCAATCAAAACAAAACAATGAAAGTGATACAGGACTTCAAAACAAGATAATAAGAAATCAACAATGGCTACCATAATATATCTATAACATATCTAATATATCTATCTCCAAAATAGCTGCCCACACCATCAGACATAATAGGATCTAACAAAAAAAAATAAAAATAAAAAAATAAAACCAAACAAAACAATGAAAATGGTACAGGACCTCAAAACAAGGTAACAGGAAATTAACAATGACTACCACCTTTCCTTTTTAGACATTTCCTCCCCTTTCACCTTCACAATATCTATTGTACATTTTGGATCCCACTAAATTCATTTTTTTTTCTCTGTAACTTTAAAGGGAATAAAACAAAGCAATAAAATGAATCAAAACAATGATAAGACAGGAAACCTACAATGGTTACTATGTTGCACATACTGTCCTCTAAACAGCTGCTGCGCTTCAGGCTAGCAGGGTCAGTCTAACAACAGGGCATGGGAATCAGCGTGCTGCTCACTGAGGGGAGCACGCTTCTCCTCTCCCCAGCCTGCACTCTGGCTGGGGGCGGTTAGCTTCCTCCTTGTTCCCCCCGCCCCCACTCCAGATGGCTCACACGTGGGGTCTTGGCTTGGTATACTTATTTTAAATGAAAATACCTAAACACCAATAAATTGCTACCAAATTCTAATAATTCCTTCCATTCAAGTTCTGCTCTTCTGTTTCAGTTGACAAAACATTTGACACTTTCTTATTTGCTGCTTACAGAGGCCCCAGGAAGCGGGAGGGCAGGATTCACTCCCAGCCCTAGAGATAGGGAGACTGAACCTGACGCTCACGGCAGAACCCGGGGCAGAGCCAGGCCGTCCTCTCCACATCTGTGCTGCTGTCATAGCGCCTCGCCACAGTGAAGCAAGCCGGTCCCAGCTTGCACACATCCTCGATTCACATTTTAATTTTTTGGCATCCCATTAACTCTTCCTGAGTTGAAATATGGTGCCAGGTTTGCAAATACAGACTACCAAGGCAGGCAGGAGCCAGGGTTCATATGGACCCTCCAGGAAGATTACCAGGGGTGAGGCTGGCAGGAGAGCACACACTTAGCACCAGGGAGTCATGGGGCTCAATCTCCAGAACAATGACAAGAGAAATGGAATAAGACCTTAGAAATCAAGGAAACTCCTTCGGGTGATTAGGTACATCCCTACATCACTACGATGAAGAAAAATAACTTCTCCACTATGAGGAGTAATAAAAATGTCAGCTGGGTCAAAGATGGCAAAATCAATACAAATGCTTAAAAGATTTTTTTTAATTTAAGAGAAAAAAGACACTGGGAAGAAAAACAAAAAGCAAAACAGGCAAACAACAACAAACCCAAAACAATAACAATATAGGTTTTCAAAACAAGATGATAGAATTTAATAATGGTGGTAATATTGCATATGGTTATCTTCAAAAGGGTTGCTCAGATTACCAGACATAAACATGCAAAATTGATCTAATCATATGAGTATTAACTGTTCTTTTCCAAAAACTATAGAATTTATAGTATAGTCAACTTAGCTATCTTACGTATATACATAAAAATTTACGTCGTTTTCCTTTTCCCTTCCTTTTTTCCTCCTTTCCCCTATCCCAGTTATTTTTCCCCTTTGAGAAGTTTCTTACCCTTACACAACATTTATTGTAGATTTTGGATCTTTTTTGCTTTTTCAGTTTCTTAAACTAGAGAGACAATATGGTATTTACACAGTGAATTTGATTTATTTCACTTACGAGTATGGTCTCAAGTCACATTCATTTACCTATAAAACCCTCGATGCAATTGTCTGTATTTATGATTTCGCATTGTGATGAGAATGAAATCTTTCTCTGATTAGACCAAAGCTAGCCCTGGTGAAAGTGGCATAGGTAATAATAGAGCATTAATAAATCTCTATGATCTTGAGGCAGTCAAACTCCCTAAGTGAATCCTGGACATCGTGTTAGGTATTGGTTGGGGTTCTCTAGGGAAGAATACCAACATCAAAAACTATGAAGTCATACAAAAAGATATATAAATAGGCTTCCACTGTCAGAGGTAGGATAATCCACAGTGCACTCTGCACACTGGAGAGACAAGATCCTACTCAGTCCAAGAAATTAGAAGCCACAGTACAAAAGGGACACAGCACAGGCTGAGTGAAGGACTGGAATCTCCTTGAAGCATCACTGGTGGGAATACAGGGTGGAGTCTGGTGGCCACATGTGACACAGGAGTAACAGATGCACTAGCTCAAACAGAATGCAGCTTTTAAAATGCAGGCTGACTTCTTCCATTTTCCTTGTTCGTTGCATTCTGCTGTAAGCATATTGGATGGTGTCCCCTATAATTAGAGAGGGTCTTCCCTTTCAGTTTGCTGGCCACATGACAATCATCTCTAGAAATGCTCCACTTGCACACCTAGAAGTGTGCTAAGCATTTTTTAATCCAGTAATTCCAACAATCATAATTAAAGGTCCCAGTCACTTAGCTAATTTATTACAAGTGAAAATATGGTGCATTATATATTTTTCTTGTGTAATAGTTCTCTGATGTTGCTATATACAGGAGTCACATGAGCAGCTTGTTAAAACAGAGTCCGCTTATGAGGTTATGTCTTTTCAGCAACCTTTAAGGGGACATTAACAGTTTGTTACACTATGCAATATAATTCAAATGGAAATAATATAATTCAAGTGGAAATTTCTTAGGAACAAATTCTTTTTTTTTTTTGTACTGGGGATTGAACTCACAACCTTGCACATGCCAGGCAGGCGCTTGTGCTGCTGAGCTAAATCCCCAGCCACTCAAATTCTTGATCTGTGATTAAGATCCATAAAAACTCATATCCTGTTGGACTTCCTATGAAATAATTCTCATGTATATTACTCTTTACACATACATACTCAGTACTGAATTTTACAGAATGTAATTTTTGATCCTAGCCCCTTTTACATTGATTTGTGCAGATATCAAATACTTAATATCCTAGAATTATTAAATTAGCATACACACAAATCATACCATAGGATGGTCACAGTATTAAAACATACACTAATTTATCCAACGCATTATTAATGGTGCCCAATTGTCAGAGTTGATTTTTCCAGAGAAAGAAGTCATTCTATGTCTAATATAAATCATATGAGAAGACTGGAAATTCCTGGGACAGTGTAATCTACTGGAGGAGCGTGAGACGGGCCGCCCCCTTCCTCTGTAGAGGCGTCTGAGAAGGCTGCCACCTTCTCCCGTTAACCCAGGGCGACTGTGGCTGGCAGTAAGAGTATGAGTTTGGCTCTTCCCTTCCTCCACTGACCTGGCCTGGTGCAGCCTGCAAGAGGAATCCGGGATTACCCCGCCCTCCATCCAGTGGTGGAACTCAGGGCCTGGAGACCCGGCAGGGGACATACCATGACCACAAAGGTGGCTTTCCCAGGGCGAAGCTTATCCAGTGCACACCAGATGTGCTGACTCCTGCGATTTCCCCAAATGTGAGAAACTGGATTGCATTCTTTGTGGTAGTAGGGGACTGTGTTCTGAAATGTTCCCTTCTGAAACCTTCTTTTGTCTCCAACTGAAATATAAATTATTAGCTACTGACTCTGACCTCACTTGGGACTATAGAATCCTGGCTCTGTCTGTTGCTGAGAGGTAGAGAGTGAACAATTTTGCCTTAGATTTTTACTTATAAAATGAAAAACTGAATGATACCTTCATCTTGGGATTTCTGCAAGCATCCCCTGGGATAATGTAGATCCAGACTTTGGCACTTGCCTGATAGGAAAGTTTGGCAAAAGCTAGCTATAATGACTATTATCATCACTATTATCTCAGATGTTCAGTTTGATAAAAGGAGCCCAAGCATTAAAGCATTTTTTTCTTTATAGTTAAACCGTTATGATAGGAATTCTTTCATTTGAGACCTGTTTTACAAATACTAGTTGAGTATTTATAATTGTTATCATTGTTAAGTAACAGAGAACTCTCTCATACCAACTTCCTAGATGCTTTACATAGTCTTTCCTCAAGTATATCCAAAAACACACGATGTTTACTTTTGGCCTACATTTCTGTGTATTCTTGAGGAACAGGAATTCAAATAATTAAAACAATGGTAGATGTTATCATTTCATCTCAAATCCATAAGAATCCATATGTATTTCTAATTTAATTTAATAAAGTAACCTATAAATTTACAAATAAGTCAGTGATCCAAATATTTCTCCATATTATTCAGATAAAACCTGATTCATTAGTAAGCAACATAAAATAAATTAAAATTTGGGGGATACAAAACTGTGAACTAAAATTTAAAATTTATTTTCTATCTTTCTAAGGCCCATATATTTGTGGTAATTATAAACAGTGATAAATACATCTAGACAATTATATACACTTCCTTCTACTCATGCCTTAAATTAATATCTTACAAGACAGAACAAGAGCATTTAAAGATATAACAATAAAATTTAAACTCAAAAAAGAAATACAAATGTAAACACACACGTTTCCACATAGAGCACAACTGAATAGTCAAGAACTTTGAGATAGTTTCAAAAGATACAATAGGTGCACAACTTTAATACTGAGGAAAGAGGCTGAGACACAGACCATATTGGTAATAATAATATCTCTTAAGAATCAAAATTAAAAACATATCATAAGCCTCACATCCATGAAGGATTGCAAAATGTACCATGACTGCCTGTCTTTTTAAAGAAAAACCAGAAATTCAAGAAAACAAAAATGTTAAAGAAATCACAGCAGTAAGAATGAATTGTGTCATTAGGAATATAGATGATGATATCGATATAGGGGAATGAAAGTCCCGACCTACTATGTCCGGTACAAGCTCATGTTCTCTAAAATCGAAGAATGAATTTTAGGAACAATGGAGGTGAAGAGTAGAATATATTTATTGAGAGGAAGAAAGCTTCTGTCTGAAGAGAGACAGAAGGGGTCCCAAGCGGATTGCCCCAGAACCACTTATTAAAGAGTCTATCTTTCTTCCAGTGAACATGTTTGGCTCCTTTGCTGAAGATAAGGTGGCTGAGTACATTTGTAGCTGTGGTCATATATTCTAATCTGTTCCACTGAACTTCAGGTCTGTTTTTATTCTAGTATCATGCTGATTTCATCACAGTAGCTTTTTTTTTTAAAGAGGGTAAAACCAAACATAACAAAACAGAACAAAGTAGATCAGAAGAAAACAATGTAAGTGACACAGATTTCAAAGCAAGATAATAGGATATCTACCGTAGCTACTGAAATGTCTTTTGTTTTCTTCCAAATAGTTGTCCATATCTTCACATACAATTAATTCATACAAAACAAAATAGCATTAAACTGATCAGAACAGAGTGATGAAGGCATTATAGGCCTTCAAAACCAGGCAATAGGAAAATCAACAATGGTTGCTGTAATGTCTCTCATTCTCACTCAAATTAGCTGTCCAAACCTTCATGTATGTTGAAATTAAACAATACAAAACAGGCTAAAGCCACTCTAAATAAAGAATAAAAACATTACTGGATTTCACAGCATGATGATACAGTATCCACAAATAATGTCTCTTTTTCTTCAAAGTAGCTGTTCATTTCATCACACATAATATAATCGATTCTCGTATACTGTTTAGGGGATGTTCTACGCATGTATAAGCCTCTACATGTATAACTATCTTTTCTGTATTAGAGGGAAAAACAAAACAAATTACTAGAAAAACACAAAACAAAAAAGACCAATGAATAAATAGCAAAGAGCCCAAAACAATGACAATATAGGCCTTCAAAACAAGATGGTAGGAGCATAACTAGGGTTGTTATTTTACATAATGTTCTTCAAGAGTTCCTCAGATCACCAGACACTAACATGAAAAATTGTTCCAGTCCTATAAATGTTAGCTGTTTTGTTCCAAGGACTTATGGAATTTGTAGCATAGTCATCTTAGCTATCCTAAGCATGATTATACAATTTTAGATATTTTTTCTTTTCCCTTCCTTTTTCTTCTTCTACCTTTTCCCTTAGACATTATTTGTCCCCTTTAAGCAGATTCTTATCCTTTCACTGTATTTATTATTTTGTATCTTATGTACATACACTAGGGATACAATATGATATTTACACTTGTGAGTTTGGTTTATTTCGCTTAAGAGAATGGTTTCAAGTCATGTCCATTTATTTACAAATATATCAATGTGATCATTCTTTATAGCTGAGTAGTACTCCATTGTATAAAAATGCCACAACTTTTTTATCCATTCCTAAGTTGATGGGCACTTAGGTTGTTTCCAGGATCTGGCTATTACAAATTGTGCTGCTATAAACATGGGTGCACATATATCACTGTGGTAGGATGTTTTCAGTTCTTCTGGAAATATGCCCAGCAGTGGAATAGCTGGGTCAAATGGGACTTCCAAACCCAGCTTTTTGAGGAATCTCCAGATTGACCTCCACAGTGGTTGCACCAGTCTACACCCCCAGCAACAGTGCAGAAGAGTTCCTTTTTCCCTGCAGCCTCTCCAGCATTTGTTGTTGGTAGTTTTCTTTATCCTGGCCATTCTTTCTGGAGTGAGATGGAATATCAATGTGGTTTTAATTTGCATTTCTCTAATGACCAATGATGCTGAACAATTTTTCATGTATTTATGTGCCTTTTGTATGCCTTTATCTGAGAACCGTGTATTCATCTCAGATGCCCATTTTTGAATTGGGTCTTTCAATTTTGGGGGTCTGATTTTTTTTAATTCTTTATATGTTCTAAAAAGAAGTCCTTTGTCTGAGGGACAGTTCACTAAGATTTTTTCCTAATTTGTGGGTTTTCTTTTTGCTATGCTGGAGATTTCTTTCAACATGCAAAAACTCTTTAGTAAGATGTAATCCCAGTTACTGATTTTGGGAAGTATTTCCTGCGTGGTTTGATTTTTGCTCATGAATTCTCTACCTAACCCTACATCTTCAAGATTTCTACCTACTTTGCCTTCCAACAGATTTAGTGTTTCTGTTTTAATATTTAGATCTTTGATCCATTTAGACTTTAGTTTAGTACACGGTGAAAGGCATGGGTCTAGTTTTAGTTTTTGGCATATGGAGAGCCAATTTTTCCAGCACCATTTATTAAAGAGACTATCTTTTTTCCAGTGAACGTGTGTGGCCCCTTTGTTGAAGATCAGGTGGCTGAGTGTGTTTGTAGTTATAGTTGTATCTTCTAATCTATTCCATTGATCTTCAGGTCTGTTTTTATTCCAGTACCATGCTGGTTTTATTACAGTAGCCTTGTAGTATAACTTCAAGTCAGGGATTGTGATGCCTCCTGCCTTGCCTTTGTTGCTCAGAGTTGCCTTGGCTATTCTAGGACTCTTCTGGTTCCAGATGAATTTTAGGAGTGATTTCGCTAGATCTGTGAGGTATGCTAATGGTATTTTCATTGGAATTGCATTAAATCTGTATAACAATTTTGGGAGAAGGGCCATTTTCACAATGTTTGTTCTTCCTATCCATGAAAAAGGGATGTCTTTCCATTTTCTGAGGTCCTCTTCAATTTCTTTTTCAGGGTATAATTTTCCTTGAATAGATCTTTTGCTTCTTTTGTTAGATTGATTCTTAAGTATTTCTTTCTTTTTTTTTTTTTTTTGGATGCTATTGTGAAGGGTGTGGCTTCTCTTATTTCTCTGTCAGTGATTTTGTTGTTTGTGTATAGAAATGCTATTGATTTTTGAGTGTTGACTTTATATCCAGCTACATTACAGAATGTATTTATTTTACCTGTGAGTCTTTCAATGGAGTTTTGGGGGTCTTCTATGTAAAGTATCATGTCATCTGCAAATAATGATAATTTAACTTCCTCTTTTCCTATCTTTACTCCTTTTATTTCTCTCTCTTCTCTAATTGCTCTGGCTACTGTTTCCATCACTATATTGAATAGGAGTGGCAATAATAAACATCCTTGTCTTGTTCCTGATTTTAGGGTAAAGGCTTTCAGTTTTTGGTCATTTAATATGATATTGGCTGTTGGCTTGTCATAGATGACTTTTATCATATTGAGGTAAAGACCATCTACTCCAATTTTCTGTAAGGTTCTTATCATAAATAAGTGTTGGACCTTATCAAAAGGTTTTTCTGTATCTATAGAAATGATCACATGATTCTTAATTTGACTATTGATATGGTGGATTATATTTATTGATTTGTATACGTTGAACCATCCCTGCATTCCTGGGATGAATCCCACTTGGCCATGATGTATAATCTTCTTGATGATTTGCTGCATTCTGTTAGCCAAAATTTTATTGAGAATTTTTGCATCTATGTTCAGTAGGGAGATTGGCCTGTAGTTCTCTTTTTTGGTTGAGTCTTTCTCAGGTTTTGGTATTAGAGTAATATTTGCTTCCAGGAATGAGTTAGGGAGAACTGCTTCACTTTCAATTTTATTGAACAGCATTAAGTCTTCTTTGAATTTCTTGTAGAATTCCACAGTGAATCCATCTGGACCTGAGCTTTTCTTCGTTGGTAGGATTTAATTATATTTTCAATTTCATTAATTGAAATTGGGTTATTCGGGGCTGGGGATTTAGCTCAGCGGCATAAGCGCCTGCCTTGCAAGCAGGCAGTCGTGAGTTCAATCCCTGGTACCGATAAAAAAAAAAAAAAGAAGAAGAAATTGGGTTATTCAGCAGTTTTATATTTTCTTGACCCAGCTTTGGTAATTCATATGTTTCTAGGAATCTGTCCATTTCTTCTGTGTTATCAAGTTTATGACAGTAGAGGTTTTTGAAATAAGTATTGATGATCTTCTGTATTTCCACAGAGTCTAGTAATTTCACCCTTTTCATTCCTTATTGCATAAATTTGAGTTTTTTCTTTCCTTTTTTAAATATGATTGGCTGGAGGTTTATCAATTTTATTTATTCTTTAAAAGAATCAACTCTTTGATTCATTGATTCTTTGTATTGTTTTCTTAGTCTCTATTGCATTGATTTCTGCTCCTTTATAATTTCCTCCCTTCTTTTGGCTTTGGGCTTGACTTTCTGTTCTTTTTGTACATGTCTGAGGTGGAGTATCAGGTTGTTTATTTGTGTTTGTTCTGTTTTCCTGATGTGGGAGTTCACCACAATAAATTTTCCTCTGAGGACTGCTTTCATTGCATCCCACGGGTTCTAGTAAGTTGTATTTCTATTTTTGTTCGCTTGTAGATATTGTTTAATTTCTTCTTTAATTTCCTCTGTGACCCACTGATTGCTCAGGAGTGTATTATTCAATTTCCATGTGTTTGGGGGCTTTGGCAGTTTCTTTGTCATTAATTTCTAGTTTCATGGTGCTATGATCAGATAACTTGCATGGGATAATTTCAATTGTTTTGCATTTAGTTAAGCATATTCTTTGGGCTACAATATGGTCTATTTTAGAGAACATTTCATGTGCTACTGAGAAGAATGTATATTCTGATGTTGTTGGGTGGAACACTCTGTATATGTCCACCAAGTCCATTTGTTCACAGATGTGATTCAGTTCTGTTATTTCTTTGCTGATTTTCTATCTAGTTGATCTGTCCCTTTGTGTCAATGGCATGTTAAGGTCTCCTGCTATAATTGTATTATTGCTTATTTGATTTTTCATTTCTGTTAATATTTGTTTTATATAGCTGAGTGCTCCTGAATTTGGTGCATAGATATTTAAGGTTGTCATCTCCTCTTGGAGTTTTCCCCTATCTAGTATGTAGTGACCTTCTTTATCTCTTTGGATCATTCTTGGTTTGAAGTTTACATTGTCTGCAAACAGAATAGCTACCCCTGCTTTTTTGTGTCTGTTTCTGTTGCATGAAATATTGTTTTCCATCCTTTGACTTTCAGTCTATGAATATCCTTTTCGGTTAGATGGGTTTCCTGTGTGCAGCATATGGTTGGGTGTCATTTCTTGATCCATTCTGCCAGTCTGTTTCTTCTAATTGGTGACTTGAGGCCATTTACATTAATGGTTATAACTGATATATATTGGTTTATTTTTGACATGTTATCTTTCTGCTGTTGATTCTTTATCTTTCCTCTCTGTTTGTTTGCCTTGCTTAGTGGTTTTTTCCTATGTGTATCTAGAATGTCTTTTAGTATTCTTTGCAAGGTTTGTTTGGTGATCATGAAGTTCTTCAGCTGTTCTTCGTCATGGAAGTATCTTATTTCTCCACCCATTTTGAAGGACAGTTTTGCAGGGCACATCAGTCTGGGTTGGGAGTCGTTTTCCTTTAGGATCTGAAATACTTCACTCCATGCTCTTCTTGACTTCATTGTTTGTGTTGAGAAGTCTGCTGTGATTGTGATAGGCTTTCCTTTATAGGTGATCTGTCTCTTCTTTCTAACAGCTTTTAATATTCTGTTCTTATGTTGGCTTTCTGGGATGGTGATTATTATACATCTGGGTGTAGTTTATTTTGGTTATGGCTATTTGAAGTCCTATATGCTTCACTGATCTGTATGTCAGTTTCCATTCTCATGTTTGGTAAATTTTCAGCTATAATTTTCATCAGCAAATTTCAACTTCTGTGAATAGCCTCTTGATATCATTTTTCATTTATACCTATCAATCTTATATTGTTCTTCTTTGCATCATCTTGTAGCTGTTGAATTGTTATTTCCTGATTCCTTGTTATTTTTAAAAGATCTTTCCTTTCCTGTTCACTAGCTGCAATCTTGTCTTCAAGGTCTGAAATTCTATCTTCACTTTCACTGAGGTAGTTTTGCCAACTTTCGGTGGAATTTTTGATTTCCTGTATAACTCTTTGAATCTGCTTCATGCATTCTGTTTGTTTCTTATATTGTTCATTTCAGGTTTCCATCTTTTTGCATTGTTCCTCTAATTTTTTAACTATGTCTTCTTTAGATGTGTTCAGCCTTTCTTTCATTGCATTTATCATTTCTTCTTTTACCTGGGAGATTATTTCTGGTCTGAGTTATTTTATAGCTTCCTGTTATTGTTTCTTTACTTCAGTTGCTATCATTTAGGTATTCCAGGTGTATGACTTACATTTTCTTCTATGCTCATGTCTCCTAGGCTTGCTTGGGTTGGGCTGGCAGTTTGAGATTGCATTTTGCTCTTTCACTTTGTCATTTTCATGACAGGCTCTGAGTGATGTTCCAAGGTTTCCCCCTGAACTGGAGATCACCTTATGCACTTTCAAAATGCAAGGCGGGATATAGGCAGCTGTCCACAGTCCAGGGGTCGCTGGGCATGGTGTGATCTCTGGTGATTTGGGAAGCTGGACGGTGTCTTATTGGCTCAGAGTAATGTGCCAAATCTTCTCTGTGCACTGGAAATCACCTTGCACAGGAGTCTGAATGCAGGCAGGGGTCCTTGCCCAGGGGTCATGGGTGTGGCCCAGGTAAGCCTGAAGGGACCTCAGGTGTGGCCTCCAATAATTTGGGAGGTAGGTGGGGCCTTACCAGCTCAGCAGCGATGTCCCAAAGCTCCCCTATGCACTGGAAATCACCTCGCGACAGAGTCTGACCTCCAGGCAGGTGTCCGCACCCAGGGGTCCACAGTAGCCTTGTAGTATAACTTCAAGTCAAGGATTGTGATGCCTCCTGCCTTGCCTTTGTTGCTGAGTTGCCTTGCCTATTCTAGGACTCTTCTGGTTCCAGATGAATTTTAGGAATGATTTCTCTAGATCTGTGAGGTATGCTAATAGTATTTTGACTGGAACTGCATTAAATCTGTATAACAATTTTGGGAGAAGGGCCATTTTCACAATGTTTGTTCTTCCTATCCATGAAAAAGGGACGTCTTTCCATTTTCCGAGGTCCTCTTCAATTTCTTGTTTCAGGGTACTATAATTTTCCCTAAATAGATCTTTTACTTCTTTTGTTAGATTGATTCCTAAGTATTTCTTTTTTTTTTTTTTTTTTTTGGATACTATTGTGAGGGGTGTGAATTCTGTTATTTCTCTCTCAGTGAGTTTGTTGCTTGTTTACAGAACTACTCTTGATTTTTGAGTGTTGATTTTGTATCCAGCTACATTACTAAATTTGTTTATCACATCTAGATGTCTTTCAATAGAGTTTTGGGGGTCTTCTATGTAGAGTACCATATCACCTGCAAATAATGATAATTTAACTTCTTTTCCTATCCTTATTCTTTTTATTTCTCTCTCTTGTCCAATTGCTCTTGCTAACGTTTCCAGAACTATATTGAATAGGAGTGGTGATAATGGATATCCTTGTCCTGTTCCTGATTTTAGAGTGAAAGCTTTCAGATTTTGTCCATTTAGTAAGATGTTGGCTATTGGCTTATCACATATGGCTTTTATCAGATTGAGGTAAAAGCCATCTACTCCAATTTTCTATAGGGTTCTTATAGGAATGAATGTTGGACTTTATCAAAAGCTTTTTCTGCATCTATTGAAATGATCACATGATTCTTATCTTTGGCTCTATTGATATAGTATATTATGTTTATTGATTTGCATATGTTGAACCACTCTTGCATTCCTAGGATGAATCCCACTTGATCACAGTGTACAATCTTCTTAATTATTTGCTGCATTCTATTTATCATTATTTTACTGAAGATTTTTGCATCTATGTTCATTAGTGAGATTGGCCTGTAATTCTCTTTTTTGGTTGGGTCTTTCTCTGGTTTTGGTATTAAGGTAATACTTGCTTCCAGGAATGCATTAAGGACAATTGCTTCCCTTTCAATTTCACTGAAGAGTTTGAGGAGTGTTGGCAATAAGTCTTCTTTGAATTTCTTGTAGAATTCCACAGTGAATCCATCCGGACCTGGGCTTTTCTTCGTTGGTAAGGATTTAATTATGTTTTCAATTTCATTAATTGAAATTGGGTTATTCAGCAGTCTTACATCTTCTTGACCCAGCTTTGGTAATTCATATGTTTCTAGGAATCTGTCCATTTCTTGTGTGTTATCAAACCTATAAGAGTAGAGGTTTTCGAAGTAGATATTGACAATTCTGTATTTCCACAGGTTCAGTAGTAATTTCATCTTTTTCATTTCTTATTGCATGGATTTGAGTGTTTTCTTTCCTTTTTTCATAAGGATGGCTAAGGGATTATCAATTTTATTTATTCTTTCAAAGAACCAACTCTTCAATTCATTAATTCTTTGTACTGTGTTCTTAGTTTCAATTGCATTGATTTCTGCTCACTTTTAATTTCCTCCTTCTTTGGGCTTTGGACTTGACTTACTCTTCTTTTTTTTTTTTTGGATGTTTCAGGTGTCGCATTAGGTTGTTTACTTGTGTTCATTCCATTTTCCTGATGTAGGAATTCACTGCTATAAATATCCCTCTGACTACTGCTTTCATTGTGTCCCACAGGTTCTGGTAAATTGTATTTGTATTTTTGTTTGTTTAATGTCTTCTTTAATTTTTTCTGTGATCCATTGGTTGTTTAGAAGAGTGCTGTTTAATTTCCATGTGTTTACAGAGTTCTTGTGGGTCTTTGTCATTAATTTCCAATTTTATGTTGCTATGGTCAGATAATATCCATGGGATTATTTCAATTCCTTTGCACTTATTTAAGCATGTTCTGTGTGCTAGTATATGGTCTATTTTAGAGAGGACTCGTGCAGCCATGAAGAATATGTATTCTGATGTTGAGTGGAATACTTGGTGCACATCCACTAGGTCCATTTGTTCACATGTTTGATTCAGTTCTGTATTTCTTTGCTGATTTTTTGCTTGGTTGATCTGTCTCTTTGTGACAATGGGGTGTTAAGGTTCCCCATTATAATTGTATTATTTCTTATTTTATTTTTCACATCTATTAAGATTTGTCTTATACAGTTGGGTGCTCTCATATTTGGTGGATATATATTTATGATTTTAATCTCTTCTTGAAGTTGTCCCCTAACAACTATGTAGTGACCTTCTTTATCCCTTTTTATCATTGTTGATTTGAAGTTCACATTGTCTGCAAACAGAATAGCTACCCTCATTTTTTTTCTTGGTTCCTGTTGCATGGAGTATTGTTTTCTATCATTTGACTTTTAATCTATGAATTTTCTTTTGAGTTAAACGTGTTTCTTGTACATATCATATTGTTGGATTTTGTTTCTTAATGCACTCTGCCAATCTGTTTATTTTTATTGGTGAGTTGAGGCCATTTACACTGATGGATATATTTGATAAGTACTGACTTATCTTTGTCATGTTATGTTTCTGTTGTTGGCTCTCTACTTTTTCTCTCTGTTTAATTATTTGCCCTGCTTAGTGATTTCCTTCTGATGTTGTTCTTGGAATTATAGTTGTCTTTATCTCTTTCTAGAGTATCTTTCAGTACCCTCTGTAGTGTGGTTTTTGTAGTCATGAATTTCTTCAGCTGTTCTTCGTCATGGAAGTATCTTATTTCTCCATCAATTTTCAAAGATAGTTTTGCAGAGTACAGCAATCTGGGTTGGAAGTTGTTTTCTTTCAGGACTTAAAATACTTCATTCCAAGCTCTTTCTGATGTGAAGGTTTGTGTTGAAAAGTCTGCCATGATTCTGATAGATTTTTCCTTCATAGGTGATCTGTTTCTTTTCTCTGACAGCTTTTAGTATTCTGTTCTTGTGCTGAATTTCTGGGATCCTAATTAATATATGTCTGGATGAAGATTTATTTTGCTTATGGCTAATTGGGTTTCTAAAGGCCTATTATCTGTGTATCAGATTTTTCCCCATGGTTGGAAGTTTTTCTGCTATTATTTCTGTAAATAGTCTTATGTCATTTGTGTTGACCTCTGCTTTTTCATTGACACCTATCAGTCTTATATTGTTTTTCTTTGAATCATCTTGCAGCTGTTGAATTGTTGTTTACTGGTTCCTTGCTTTTTTTTTTTTTTTTTTTGTACCAGGGATTGAACTCAGGACCTTGCACTTAAGAGGCAGTCCTTGCTATTTTTAAGAAATCTTTTCTTTTGTGATCATAAGCTTCCATCCTGTTTTCAAAGCCTGAGAGTCTATCTTCAGCTTCATGCAAGCAGTTTTGTCAGCTTTCAATGGAGTTTTTAATTTCCTGAATATCCCTTTGAATCTGTCTCATGCATTTTAAATCTGTCTTATACTGTTCACTCAAGGTTTCCATCATTTTCTTATGTTCCTCTATTTTTTATCTAGATCTTCTTTAGATACACTCAACATATCTTTCATAATGTTTGTCATTTCTTTTTTTACCTGGGAGACTATTTCTGATCTGATTTCATCTTCAGCTTTATGGAGTTGCTTCTTTACTTCAGTTGCTATCATTTCAGAAAGTTTAGTTGTGTCTTCCAGTGTCTTCCATTTCAGTGTCTCCTGGGTTCGTTCTCAGTGGGTTGTTGGACTGAGACTACATATCACTCTTTTGCTTTGTCATTTTCCTCTGGGACCTGTGCAGCCAGCCAGGCACCCTCCCAGTGGATTGCACTGGGACAGTGGGCTGGGCAGAACTTCACTCCTCTGAGACCCACTCACCAGGGCACCCCTGAACTACGGGCTAGAGCCTTGTGCTATGATGCGCAGAGCTTGAAATCTTCAGGACCTGTCAGCTAGGCTGGTCACTCTCTGATGGATGGCTCTGGGGCTCTGGGCTGGGCAGAGCTTGTATCCTCAATGGAGCTAGCTAGGATGCACCCCTGGAGTATGGCACCAGGGCCTTGCACCTGGCTGGGCAAGTTCAGAACCTCCAGGACCCACAAAGCTAGCCAGGGAGCCTTAAAAGGTACTTTGAAGGATTTCACAAAGTCCTCTTCCTACATGTGTGTTGGAAAATGCAGAGTGCTTCTTGCTACAACCGAATCATTTCCAGGACACAGAAAGTAACATGGGCTTCCCAGGTACCACATGTGGGCAGCCTGGGCAGCATGGAGGTTGCTCTTCCACACACTCTTCATCAGCTGATCCTACTCTGTCTGCTTGTATTCCTTTAACGACATACATTCTGTGAGCTCCTTGAAGGCAGAAATGTAAAGTACCTCCCTCAGGTTCCCCTCACTGCTCTGAAGAATAATCAGTACATGTCAAACAACCAAGGAGCATACAACTAATGAACAGAGCTGCAAGGAGACAGAGACAAAGAAGAGTCCTGGGACAGCCCCTGCAACTAGTCATCTTTAAAATTATCTATAACGCCTCCACCTCCATGCATCTGGCCCTCCACAGCACGTAGTGTCAGACATGGCAAGGCAGTTCTTAAAATCAAGATATGGAGCCTACTGAGGAAACCAAAAGATATAGCCCATGCAAATGGTAGGCAAAAGAAAGCAGAACAAAGTAAAGTTAGAGCAGACAAACTGACTTTGAGTCAAACCTGACTCTAGAGACATTATATAATGATAAAAACTTCAACAGAAATATAAAAATTATAATAGGTACACAGCCAAAATGGGAATATATATATATATATATATATATATATATATATATATATATAAGGTGACACATTGACAGCCATGCAATAACAGTAGTGGTCTTCAATGCTTCATATACAATAATGGATAGAACATTTCAGACAGAAAACCAGTTAAAAAAAACTGTAAACCTAAATGATGCTATAGAAGACCAAGTGGACCTAACAGATACATATTCAGAACTTTCCACCCAATAGCAGCCAAACACTCATGCTTTTCAAGCACACACAGAATACATACAAGATATGAGCATCACATAAGTATACACAGGATAGATCGTATGTTAGGTCACAAGCAAGTATTAGATTTTAGGAGGAGATCATATCAATTATCTTTTCTAAATGCAATGGTACAAAATGAGAAATTAATAACAAAGAAATAGGAAGAAGACTCACAAATTGTTGGAAATGAAATATACACTTGAATAACAAACGATTCAGAAAAGAGATTAAAAAAATTATCCCAAAACAAACAAAAATGGAAATACACCACACTGAAACTTATAGAATACAGCAAAAGTATCTTAGAAGAGGTATCTGTAAGAATGCCTGCACATAAAAAACAAGATCTCAAACAGCCTAACTTTGTATCTCAAGTAAAAAGGAAAAGAACAAATTAAGCTGAAAATTATAAGGAGGAAAGTCATTAAAAGTATAGCAGAAATAAATGAAACAGTGACTAGAAAAATAACTGCAAAAATCAGAAAAATTGAATTGATTTGTGAAAAGATAGACAAACCGTTACTATACTAAGAAAAAAAGATTCAAATAAAATCATAAATGAAAAAAGATTTTACTACTGATATAACAGGAATACAAAGAATCATAACAAGTTAGTATAAATAATAATATGCCACAAATTGGATAACCTAGAAGAAATGGGTAAATTCCAAGAAAAATGCAATCAAACAAAGCTGGATCAAGAAATTTAAAACCTGGCCGAGCATGGTGGGCATGGTGGCGCATACCTGTAATCCCAGCGCTCAAGAGGCTGAGGCAGGAGGATTGTTGCGAGTTCAAGACCAGCCTGGGCTACAAAGTGAGTTCAAGACTAACCCAAACTGCATAGTGAGACCCTGTCTCAAAAAGACCAAAAAAAAAAAAAAAGAAGAAGAAAGAAAGAAAGAAAGAAAGAGAGAAACTGAAAACCTGAACAGACCAATACTGAATAGGAAAGTTGAAGCAGGAATTGGGAACCTCCCAACAAAGAGAAGCCCAAGACCAGGCTTCAGAGTGAATTCTTCAGTAAACATTCAAAAGATAATTATGTCAACCATTCTAAAATTCTTACAAAAAATGAAAAAAAAAACCACTGTCAAACCCATTTTATGAGGCCAACATTATTCTTAGACTCCAAAATTCAACATCCTCCCACAATTAAAAAAAATTTCTTAACAAATTAGGTATAGAAGAAATGCTGGAAAAACTACAGGCATGGGCCGAGGATTTAGCTCAGTAGCATAAGCACCTGCCTTGCAAGCATGTGGTTGTGAGTTTGATCCCCAGTACCAAAAAAAAAAAAAAACTATAAACAGGCAGTTGATGCATGCTCTATTTAAAATACTACAAAAGACACTTCTCTCCTGGAATAAAATTTCAGTGTTGGAGTTACATTCGTGTTGCATGAACTTATAGTCTTTATTATCCTTCTCTCATTGGTAGACACTTCAGACACTTTTGTTCTTATAGCTAATATATACAATTTTCTTCTTAGTAATTTTTGGGGTTCAAATAGGTTAAATCCCAATGGCTAAATACAATATCTCAAAAATTTTACATGCTTTCAAAATGACTATCGTTGCCAAATTACTGTTCAAAAAGGTATTCTGATTTACAGCTTGATAGCACCAGACAGGATTTTCTATAAGACATTTTTCCTCCTTAACATTATAGGAAACATGACATTTGCCTCTATCTCCCACCATAAATTATATAAGTGTCAGAAAAAAATTTTTTTAAAGTTTATCAGAAAAAATTAACAACCATGGTTCTTTTGTTCTCACAGATGTATAAATGTGGAAATAGATTTGGAAAACAAATAGTTATAGAGCTTAGTATTTATGGTAATGCTACCATACATTTAGATATAATAGTAAGCAGGAATCTAGAAATATCTGTAAGCTTAGAAATAAAAGTACTAGTTCTATAATTAGTAAAATAAAAATATAAAGCAATTGAGAATAGGTCAATACTGAGAATAAGATCAATACTCTTGAAGAGCAATACCGTATCTACACCACTAAGACATGGTTCTAGATACACACATGAATGAATATAAATGCAAATGAATAATCCCTTTCTCATTTGAAAAAAATCTTCCTACTTCTTATTATCTCTTTTATTTTGCACTGTATTTATATTTTGAGTTTCTTATATAAGAGAAACTATCCAGAAATACTAACAAAAAATAACAACTGCAAAAAGAAAGTAGGAGATTAAAAGGGAAATGCAAATACAGGAAAATAAACCTGTAAACTAAATACAGCATAGCAAAGATTTCAGCAATTTTCTAAATCTCAATCTGTCACTGATTCAAAAATGAAAATTTCCTTCTCATGTCTTCTTCTTTCTTCCTAAAGATAAAAATATATCTAATATCAAGAATATCTTTTTCACTGGATGTGGTGGTGCACACTTGTAATCCCAGCACTCGGGAGGCTGAGACAGGAGGACTGCCATGAGCTCAAGGCCAGCCTGCAAGCCATTGTGAGTTCAAGCCCAGCCTGAACAACAGAGAAATTCTGCCTCAAAAAAAAAAAAAAAAAAGAATAACCTTTTTGAACAGTAACTTGGCAAGTATGCAGAGCACATAAAGACCAGTGGTTATTTTTCTTATACAATAAACCCTACCAATTAGAAGACATGGAGAAAAACAAGTGACTTTTACAGGTTGATTTTGTATCCTGTCACTTTGCTGACCTTACTTATGTGATAGGGTTTTTTGGTAGAGTTTTTTGGGTTTTATACACATGTAATGTCATTCCCAAATAGGGACAGTTTAACTTCTTTTCCAATTTTGTTGCCTTATATTTCTTTTTTTTAAATTAATGTATGCTTGCTATACATACTAGTCACATTTGATTTTGAGTAGTTGGTATACACATGATTTCTTGATTATTTTCAATCCCTTTATCCCCCATCACCCGTCCATTTCCTTTTCCCTGACCTCCCACCCTTTCTCAAAGATCATTCTTCTGCTCACATCTCATGGCCAGAGCTTTAGCACATGGTCACATCCAAATTCAAAAGGGATCTGACAGCCCAGCCTGTGTCCCAAAGACCAGGGCACTTTCCCAGTGAGATACAGAGGGACCCAGGCCCAGCAAACACCCGGAAATCCCCACCCTGCCCCCATCGCCCAGAGACAGAGAGGTATGGGAACGGCGGAAGGTACCCAGCTGGCAGGCAGGGCACCCTAAAATACCATCACAGTCACCACAGATCCCTCAGGCTGTCGGGGTGCTGTCAGTACCCATGGGTCAGGGAAGAGGGAGCCCCGGGAAGCCTGGGAGCAGGCTTCCAGAGAGCAGGACAAGAGCAGGACCAGAACCACAGCATCCATGCTCATCCTGCCGTGCCCGCCTGGTGAGGCTCACCTGGAGGAAGGCGCCTTTGACTTGCCGTGGCTCGGGGCTTGAGGACCCGGGCGTCCTGTCCAGGGCAGTGTGGCATGCGAACTGATGCCCAGTGTGCCGTTCACGCCTCACAGGGGTTTAAATTCCGTTGTTGGCAGATGTCTCCTTGGGGATGTTCTTGGTGTTCCACATGGGCTTCCCTTGTTCCTCACCGACCTACCTCTTGTTTGATCAAAGGGCAGGGCCTAGCTCACTGCTCACGTGGTCACAAACAGCTAAGGTCTGCTGGCCTGGGAAGATTTCACTTCCTTCAAGACCACTCTGCAGAATGCTTGCCATCTTTCTAAGGAAGTATCTACTTGGAGAAACCTCAGATTATTGGATTGTAAACTTGTCAGACAAAACCATGGGCAATATCGTCTAGTGGCCAGAAGGCCTGGGCCCTATCGCATTCCTAGGATCACAAACAGCATCTTTGTAGTTCAGTATATTTCTCTGTTAAGGAAAGGGGCCCCGACTGCCTGCAGTTCTAAAGTCCTTGAAAATGAAACATATCTCTGAAGGTAACAGGAAGTTTTCTGGATGCTATAGTAGTAGCTATTCCACAAATCAGTTGTAAGAAGAGGCTTATAGACAAAGGGAAATGAATTGGGGGTGCAGAGTCATTGGCCCCAGCTATAATTTAAATTCTAGCCTTGAAAATTATACTAGGACCAAAAATCAGGAAAGCCTAACTTGGGGATTTCCAGCGGGAACCACCCCTGTGACATATGCATCTGAAATGGGGCCATCTTTCCTCTCCCCAGACATGCTTCCGACCTTCATAAACTGAAGTGGAGACTCCCTGGAAGACTGAAGATGTTCTCCATTCATCTCTCTTGAATTTAATTTCACAGTTTTTAAACCAAATGCTACATGAACTCCCAAATTAAACATGCGAGGATCCAGAGCAATGAAAGATGGTCCTACACAAATGTTCCATCACGCTGCTGCGACTGATGGGGGGTGAAGAGCCTCTGTGCTTCTAGCAGAAAGAGCCCACGCGTGACGGCAACCCTTCCTAACACACAATTCCGGGCCTGCTGAAGGGCACAGGGGAGAAGGTATTATCTCCTTTATGCTGTGAAATATTTTTCATTAAAACAATGTTAGAAGTGCTTTCAATGACTTTACACACTAAGAGCTGAGAAGCCTGAGCTGGGATAATGAGATCTTCACGATGCTGCACTGGGAAATAGGAAGCTCTGTTATAGATGCAAAGAGCAGGAGTCAGAGGAGAGTGCCAATTTTGTCCTTTGGACCTTGGAATAAAAACTATTTCACAAGGATGAGAAATACGACCCCAAGAAAGTACCACTTGGGATTTTCTATAGGACCAGACACAGAAACAACTAAGGAATTATCTGAAAAGATTTTATCCCATGGCTATATTAAAGGCCTAAGGGAGCTTGGCTTCACCTTTGTCCCTGCTCAGTCACACATAATCAATGGGGCACAAAGGCAAGGGGACACAGGACTCTCCCTGCCCCAGGGCCACGTTAGACCAGCCCCAGAAGACCTCCTCCTGCATCTGAAGTACCTGGCGAAGCTTTATTTAATTAGCATTGACAAAGCCCCTGCTCTGTGTCGGGCACTGTTCAGAGCACTGAGCAAGCTGCATAAGTGAGACAGAGAATTTATAACAGAGCAGGTGAGGCAGGGTGAGGGTAGGGTTACAGCAGGTGGCAGAGTGATGCCCGTCTGGGAGTCACCGGCAGATAGGGAGAGTAGGGAGATACGTCTGTGGTCACCCCAAGACTGGTTTCACTAAGTGAAGCAGGGTGGAGACAGCCTGAGGTGCCTGCCTGAAGAATTTCAAGACCTCCTTTTTTAAAGAAGCATCTCTGCCCTGACACTTAGGAGAACTTCCGCGTCCTCAGCCAAGTAACTTCCTCCTTCGAGTAGAAGAACTAGAGAGGCTGAAGTGTTGACTCCACTTCCGGAAAGCCCACAGGGCTGGGGGCAGTAGCAGCACGTGGACCTCCCCATCCTCTGAGGGACTCTGGGAGTGCAGGAGATGCTGAAACACAGGAAGAAGGTCCTTTCTCCTGACACCTTTGCAATCATCTCTACCTCCTACACCAAGACACAGACTCAAGTAGGGGCGTGGCTGAGATGTCGCGGATTGCTGCTTGGAAGTACACAGAATTTGAACGTGCAAGCTACACTGCTGTTATAAAACAAGGAAACGTTATTTTACAGCCATGGAATATTCACCAAAAATTCTCTGCCCATAAGTGACTCGAACTATACAGTTCTATAACAGAAAGATGACGGAAAAATTGTTAACATTTGGAAGTCAAATAACATATGTCTAAATATCTTATGAGTCAAAGAGGAAGTCTTGAGGAAAATTTTAAAATAGAGAAAAATAAGTATAACTAAAATACAACAGGTCAAACTCTGTAGGATGCGGCTAAAGCAGTGGTGACCAAAACGAGTTAAAATACCTCGACTGTGGGCGTGGCGCATGAAGGGGGGCAGGCCTGACCGTTACCTCAAATATAATCAGTGTGTAGACCCCCGTGAGGATGGCCGCTGCGATGACCACTTGGGCCTCGACGCTGACGCGGAGGTACCGATGGGACAGCAGGAGGGGAATCACCTGGGCCTGCTGCAAGGAGGTCCGGATGCTCACGGAAACGTTTTCTCTGCAAAACAAAGCACAGACCTTAAATTCCGGGCCGGCCAGCAGTGTCCCTTCAGGCCCTTCCCAGCCCACATCAGCCGTGGCTCTGCCCAAGGCCTCAGGGATCTGGGGCTCATTCAGCCCAACGTGGGTCAGTGATATGTGAAGCAGAAGACAGCCTCCCTGGGCCAACGAGGGCATCAGTGGAGACCTCTCTGCCCCCACCCACAGTGTCCACTGCCCTGCAACACCACTCCAATAATTAATAAGAGGCAGCAACCTACACAGCTGATTTCCTCCCCTCCACCTCGCCAACCAACGTACCTGACTGCTTTACCTGCTAACAAACAGCAAAGCCAACTATTTAAACGTTCTCACCGATGATAGGGGGAAGCACCATAAACATTCAGTATTCAAAACTCTGTGAGTATTCAAAAGTTTGTGGCGTGGTAAAACTGAAGCACTTCTCTAAAGATTAGTTAATAACTTTTGTGAATCTATTTGCTTCCCTGAAAATCTCCTATTCTTAAGTTCCCTCCGCCAGTAACCCAGAATGTGACTGCATTTACAGGTAGAGCCTTTAAAGAGGTAGTAAAGGTTAAATGAGGCTATTAGGGTGGGTCCTAACCCGAAAAGACAGTGTCCATATGAGAAGTGTTAAGACACACACATGCGCACACACGCGCACACACACACATGCACACACAGAAAACATTGCTGAAAGAAGTCTCAAGGAGAAACTAGACTTTTGAAATCTTGATCTTGGATTTTGAGCCTGTAGAGCTTGAAAAAATAAATGCCTGGCGTTTCATTCCCCCTGTCTGTGCACTTGGATCTGGCAGACCTAGCTGACTCACAGTAACCAAAAGTGTGCAGACGGAATACAGAGCCGCGGTACTTAAACAGCAAAAGAATCCTGAAGTTTCCTGTAAGTCCCCACTGTCTATCTTCAGAGTGGAAACGAAATCAGCACGTTGACTAAGACAGCCTGAGCTTCCCAGCACATCCTGACGCCAGCCCTCCTCGTCCTGACCAGGGAATGACGGCGTCTCCACGGCGTTTGTGCCCATTGTCTGCACTGCCTGAGTGCCTCCTCCACGCTGCACGGCTCATCTGGTCGGTCTGTACCACAGTCGCTGTCCTGCACATCAAGCCTTCTTAGGGGATTGCTATAACTTGACTGTGGCCCCTAAAAAGTCCCTATCTCCTAAATTCCCGTGTCAATGGCCCTTGGTGGAGGAGCCTTTGGGGAGCGGTGAGACCAGGTGAGGTGTGATGGGGGACCTCTGCTGCGGTGCCAGGGTCTCCAGGAGAGGAGGACAGGAGAGCTGGTGTGTGTCCTCTCGCTCCGTGCGGGGCCCTCTGCTATTTCCTGATGTAGAGCGGAGCCTCGCCAGATGCTAAGCAGATGCTGTGCTGTGCTCCGGGGCTTCTCAGCCTCCAGAGCAGTAAATAAAACACACTTATAGTCTCTACGGATCAACCAGTCTGGGATACCCCGCCACACCAACAGAAAACAGACCGACAGACTAAGCTCGTCCCAGACCGCAGCCCAGGACCTCACTCCCCGAGAACACACCTGCTCAGTATCGAGAAAGTCCTGCTCACCACCAAGTGCTCAGTTCTTCTTGGATTTAAAAGTACCGTCCAGTTGTGAGTGACCTGTAACAACCAGAGCATGCGATGGCGGTAAGGCTTTCCACCCGAAGCGTCATCTGGAATCTGGCACCGTTCCATTCAAGCATTTGTTAAGAATAAAGAAAAGAGAATGAGAACAGCAACAAATGTTTTATATGACATTGTCCAGGTTATGTGATGCTGGGAATTTAATTCAGAGGACATTTTAAAAAGGAGGGGGCTGGGGGTTTAGTTCAGCAGCACAAGCGCCTGCCCGGCAAGCATGAGGTCATGAGTTCGATCCCTGGTACAAAAAAAAAGAGAGAGAGAAAAGTATGAATACATGATTAGTATACAAAGGTGTGACAAGCCTAGAAGTAAATAGAATAGCCATTCAGGCTATTCTATTGCTGCCAGGCACTATTTCTCTGACCCTGAAGAATACCAAAGTCACTAGATTCTCAAGTCCCAATGGACATGGTATTGGACTATCACCTGCATACATGCCTCCTTATACCCTAAATCACCTCGAGACTACTTGTGATACCTAATGCATGTAAATGCTGTGTAAAATACTTGTTACACTAAATTGTTCAGGGAAAATCACAAGGAAAAAAGTTCATACATGTTCAGTACACACAAAAATATTTTCCAAGTATTTAATCTGCATTTGGTCGAATTGTTGGATGAGAAACCTATTAATAGTCAGGACCAAGTGTACAAGCTTGAGTGAAAGAAATCACTAAAGTTACTGAAGACTTGAAGTCCTCCAGTCCTGAGGTAACTTGTAAGAATTGTTTTTTTGGAACTGTTTCCAGCTCACAGCCTGGAAGCAACAAACATGTCCCCAGAAAACACTCAAAACCTCTGTGTCTCGGGTCCCCCTGCAAGGTGGAGCCTCCTCTGCTTCTGGAAAGCCCACCCTAAGCTTCCTCATCCCCAGGGGACTAGGGATGAGAAGGACTGATTCAGAGCAGAGGGAAGCTGGTCAGTGGGCAAAAAGACCTCCATTGGGTGGACTGGAGTCTTGCCCACAAATCACCAAGGAAATTGAAGCTAGGAAATTTGTCATCAATCAAAGCAGAAAAGCTCCTGCATGAGAGAACAGAAACTCTTTCAACACAGGTCTTCGGAAAGAGCATATTTGGGAAAAAATGCTTTAGTAAAGTTCTTGTGTTCATGGAACTGATTGTACATGGGCATTTGGGGAGTATCCACGTGTTATGAAGGTCCTTTCTATGAAAGTAGAAAGCTCAGGACAGCTCGTCTAAACTGAGTTATAAATATGCATGTGCCGAAAGGCAGCTGGATAGCAGGAACTTCAACTAGTGGTATATAGTGCAGCAAGGTAACTACAGTCAACAGTTTATGATGCATTTCAGAATAATCAGAAGAGGCTGAATGTGCCCCAGATGTAGAAAGGATAAGTGTTTTAGGCCAAAGAAATGCTAATCACCCTCACTGGGTCATTATTCATTTATACATGTATCAAATTACCACAGTATGTCCATTAATGTTAGCTATTGATTAAAATTTTTAAGGTGAAAATTATTTTTAATTTAAAAAAGAATAGCCTGTCCCACCCTCTTCTGCAAAAGGATTTCAGACATGAGGTGGATAGAAGCAGACCTTTCTTACAAACTACCAATGGTCTCCTTGCAGTGGGCAATGTGCTTCACATGGGGAAGTCCACTTAGGCCCTAAGCCTAAGGCAGAGGAGCTGGTTTAATATGCTGGTGCTGCACTGGCTGTTAAACAAGAAACTGCGTCCTTCTTCCAAAATAGATCTTAGCTGTATGGACTGAACTCTGTGAAACAGGAAAATGTGCAGGGTAGAGCCCCTCAGCAAGTACGATTTTCTTCTGCTGCTTGGTTACAAGGAAAGCCCATAAAGGACAGCTATGACTTCCACGCAGAAGTCACTGCAAACGTCCAGCACAGTGCCTGATGCCAGGAGTCAGGTGGGTCAGGCACATGAGAAGGCCACACCTTCGACGCTGACAGCTGGGCCCTGGCCACCACAGCACTCTCGGCTGCCGGCTCTCCCCCTGTCTGCAGGCTGCCTCTGAAGGGTGTGAGCTGAGAGGAGCCAGCACAGCGGCCTCTGGTTACAGATGCGGAAGCTGCAGGGATCTGTGCATTCAGCAGCTGCACACACAAGGTGGGTCCTCTACACCATGCAGGGAGGTCAGGTGCAGTTTCACTTTACAACAAAAACTGTTGTCGAGTACGTGATGGCTCCCTGCGTGGCCCAGGAAAATGGTTCTGAATGAGGTTGGAAGTCTGATTTTACTGAAATGACAAGTTTTAGAAGTGGTTTAGAGGAAGGAAAAATTTTTAGCAACAAAGTGGAATACAGAGTCAATGGCCTGACTAATAACAGTGCTATTGTGTTTTGGCTTCCCATCAAATTCATTCAAGAGTAAACTCAATCTATAATGGGATGAGATGAGGTTTTACAATGGCTTTCGAGTGACACATAACTGTAACCTGCGGTGGCTGTCGCCGCCTCGAGCTCAAAGTGGTCATCTGGGTCACCTCCACCACGACATGCTCGTCTCTCCCGGGATGACTGGGCGCACTCACGGCCAGCGCCCCCGCCAGGCTGAGGTGGAGCAGCGCAGAGTCTGAGTGACCACCGAGGTTCACAGCTGGGGTGCGTCAAGGTGAACCACAGAGGAAGTAGGAAAAACCTGACACCCCAGGCCCCCACCCGCCCGACACGCCCCTTTTAGTACAAGAAGAGAAACGCATTCCCAGGCTTCCTCCACCGGCCCCACCTTGGCAAGTCCTGCCTTTCCTGCCTGCACGCCAAGGCATGCAGCCGGTCCAGTTAGTGAGACCCTTGTGCTGCACCTCCCAGCCCCACTGCCACCTTGGCTTCCACTTCCTGCAGCTGTCATCAGACTCCTGCCCAAGTTCCCATGGTGGGCAGCCTGCAGGATGCCCACGCGTAGAGTGAAAAGACAAACTAAGCCACAGCCACACCCAAATCCTAAGGCATAGGACTACTGTTGTAACGCAGAACATGCCGCTGAGGGAGGACCTACGAGATTTGTGTGGAGCGCTGGAAAGGGCTGGTGCATGGCTCCTTTTTTCATCCTTGTGTACCTCCTGCAAAATATACTGTGTATAAATCACCCCCAAAATACAAAATCTTCCTCATAAAGAAAATGTTCTATCAGTCAGGCATGGTGGAGCACATCTGTAATCCCAGCAGTTGGGAGGCTGTGGCAGGAGGATCCCTGTGAGCTTAAGGCCAACCTGCACTACAATAGTGAGACCTTGTCTCAAGAAAAAGGAAAGAGAGAGAGAGAAGAAAAGTTCAAAGAAAAGGAAAGCGTTCTATCATCCTGGTTGTCTAAGGGAAAGCCAAAATGAACAGTCATCCTCAGCAGTCAGTCACATATCTCTGCTGCTACTTGGGCCCCAGAAAGGACAAATGGAACAGGGAAGTCACATTTTGGGTACAACCTCCAAAGAAAAGGTTCTGGAGACCCTGTTGCTTCTGCCAACCTGAAGTTATTCTTGTCCTGGTCTTAACCCTACGACAGGCTCAGAAACATCTTGGCACAGAAGATTCCGGAAGCCTCGCCCACAGCAGGAGGTGGACGGCGTCCCCTGGAGGTCACCCCAGAAGGGCAGCAGGCCTCTCCCTGCAGGAGCTGAGCATCAGCTGCGCGCCCAGGTGGGCGAGTGGGGCTTCCCGGAAACAGCGGCAGAGAGAACCTTGGCAAGCCTTGGTGGCCAGGCGCTTCAGGATGAGGAGGAAGAGGAGGAGGGAGAGGAGGAGGGGAGAGGAGGGTGCCACCGCACAGGCAGGGTCTGAGCTGAGACTGCAAGCCCGTGGAGAGAGATGATTCAGGAACTCAGCAACAATAAAAGTCAGGGGTGGTGGACCTGCCGGGCAGAGACAGCAGGGCAGCCATGCAGCCCACCCCTACTACTGTTTTACTGTTTCATTTTACTGCTCTGTTTTCTCCCTTTAAAATACCCGTGGAGTGCACGTCAGATCCAAGAGGAGCACACCCCGCACCCTCGCACGCCCTTCCTCCTCGCTGACCCTCCACCTGGGCAGGGCTCAGTGCGTCCTGAGGATCTGGCGTCCCCGACGGCTTCCAGACCCCAGCGTGTCAGAGCCTTGGAGTCTACCCCACCCCACAGCCGGCTTTGACCCTTGCCTCCCACCACACCAAACTGTCCAAGCTGATTCTAACACAGGGCTCCAGGGCCCCGAGGAACCAGCTGCCCTCCCCACTTCTGGAGAGCACCATTGTCCTCTGAGATCCCACCTGTCCTCTCCTCGTGTGAAATCTGCCCCTGCCCCTGTACCTCTGCCCAGTGTCTCTGCCATACACCGGGTACCTGCTGTGAAAGCTGGTTCCCTACATCCTTCAGTTGATTTAGATGTTTCTTCCCAGCTGGCCTAGCTCCTCAAAGGCAGGGACTATGTCTGGGTCACCTTTTGATTTCTCTAGAGACTGACGCAGTTATCCCCACGTCAGATAGCCCAATTCAGTGGTTAACTATTTAGTATTTGTTTCCAGTATCATCCATGAAGCCATCTGATCCTGTATGAGAGGCCCAGCCATGGGGAGCTTACAGAAAAGAAGTCAGAGGGAGATCTCTGCTCTCCGCCTGCATCCACCAATCTTCCTGCCTTGCCACTGTCTAGGCCTACCCCCAATCCAAGACCTGCCTGGTCACCTCTCTGGCCTGACTCAGCCTCCGCTGGGCCCCCAGTGTCTGCCCTTCCTGGCACCTGGCCCTGATGAGCAGAGTCCCCTCCTCTCTCCTGTGGCGGCGTGGCGCCCTCTGAGTGGCAGGAGAAGGATGCGGCCAAGTGCTCTGATCAGCAGGCTACGCGCTGCTCCCGGCAGCAGCTGGCGTTAAGAGGCTGATGAGGGGTCTTTGCTGATGCCCAGTCCATATAGCACTGACAGCCCCATCTTTTAGTTTGCTAGAGAGGCTCCAGACCTCAGGCTCAGCTAACACTTGCCAAGAATTCTCTGCTCACACGAACTCCGGTCAGGCTCCTGGACAAGGCCTTTATCTCAACCTCATCTTTGACCTTAATTTTAGCAAGAGGTTCCACCATCCTTGATATCCATGCAGTCAAGCTCTTTTCCATCTCCTGTGGTAGTTAATTTGGGGTCATCGTGGCTGGACCCCAAGATGCTCAGGTATTTGGTTAGGCAGAAATCCTAGGTGTATCTGCGAGGAAGCCTCCAAAAAGGTTCAGCACAGGCTTGTTCGCCTTGTAGCAAAGCTGCTCAGGTGGGCCCATCCCACTCTCAGAGGGCCCAGGGAGAAAACAGGTGGGCGAGGATCCGCACCCTCGTGCCCGACTGTGGGGCTGGGACACCCATCTTCTCTTGACTCGGGCGTCCTTGGCTTTCAAGTTCACGAATTTACACTCAGCCCTGGCCTTCGGGCTTTCGATCCACACGACCGGCCTTCCCAGCACCTGGAGTGCGGAGGGGGAGTGCAAGACTTCTCAGCCTCCAGAATCACGTGAACCAGTGCCTTGTCATAAGCTCTTTGTACATTTTTTTCCTTGTGAACCTGTCTTGTCAGTCTGGTGGACAGGACCCCAGATGGAGAGAATGGGGAGGGAGAGGGGGTCTTTTCCTCCCCTACCTGTTTCCTTTATGATCTCTGTGAGCCTAGGGTTCGGCTTAGGATATGGTGGAAAAAAGAGAAAGGAGGAGGAGGAGGAAGGGAGGGAGGGCAGTAGAGAGAGGAGGGAAGGAATGAGGGAGGGAAGGAGGGAGGAGGGCAGGCAACACCAATTAACCTACATGTCAAGTTTGCCGACCTCTATTTATTTGCCAAGTGGTCTGGGAGCCTCTGACAGGCCTCCCGGATGACGAGCACAGACAATAATCCAGGAACAAAGTATTTCAGCCGCTGCAATTACAGGTTTCTAAAATAAACCTCATAATTACTGAGCCGACACAGCCTGTTGCCAGGGGAGACAGGAGCTCACAGAGGAAGGTGGCTTTGTCATTGCCCCACTAAAGGACAGTGGTGCTTTCTCCAAAAGCCCTTCAAGCCCCAGCAGACACCCGTGTCCCTCAGAAGGCAACCACAGGCCAGGGAAGCGCTCTGCTTGGATGGCAACCACAATGGCACTACTCACAGCCTCTCAAAATTAGCCCTGACGCACTGCTCTGGACCTGCGCTGAAGGCCACTTCTCCAGAGTGCCCCAGGGCCCCCAGCCCTCACCATACCTCCACGTGTTGCTCTGGGGCATCTCAGTGTCCACTGCAGTGCCTGTGACCAGCCAGCCCTGCCTCCCCCCAGGCATTTTCCAGGGAGCCCTGAGAAACTGGACTCAGCCCCAGGGGTGACGGTCCACAGAGCTGAGGGCCCCTCAGCATCCCCGCCCCCATCTGGCTCCCCTTCATCTCAACACTCGGGCACTCGGGAGAAGAAGAGAGTTCCAGGATCACTCTGCTGCCAAGAAAGCTGGGCCTGTGATTCTCTCAGGCCCAAAGAACTTTGAAAAGTACTTCAGAATAAGAACAGCACCCTGCTGCTCGGCAGGATGAGATGCAGACCTGTCTGTGATCATCAGTCTTCTTACCGGCTTTGTTTCCTTGGGATGTCAGGCTGGCCCACAGGCTTGCCACAGGCAGAGCCCTGAAAGCCTCCCGGTGCCCTCCTCCTTGCCAGGACCCCCTGCAGAAGGGGGTCTCGATGGAGGACCCTGCCTTCAGGTTCTCAGCACGCTCCAGCCACCCCGGGAACCAGCGTCCACATCCTGCAGCTGCCATGATGCCAGTGTTCTAGGAAAGCTGAGGCCTGGTTTCTTCAACCCCTGGAGCTGATGTTGAGGAACAGGCACAGAAGAGAAAAGCCAGCTTGTCAAAATCACAGAGCTCTTCAGATCTCTCACAAGGAGATACTTCTTAGACTAAAACTCGATGCAATTTTAAAGTACTGAAAAATGCAAAGATGTGAGCAAGAATGTCAGCCGGACATCGGAGCAAGGCTGCCCTGGGGGAGTGCGGAGGGACTTCTGTCTGCGAGGTGGAGGGATGGGCAGGACCACAGCCCTGGCATCCCAGGCTCCCCTGGGAGAGCGCCGTGTCAGAGGTGGCCTGGCTGAGGGAGAAGTATTCTGAGGAGGAGACAGTGATCCCCAGAATGTCTCAGAAACAAGCCTGTCCAAGAGAAGACGGGTAACTGGAAGGAAAAGAACCCAGCATTCTCAAATTTCAGTTCCTCAAGACGATGAACCAAAGATACTAAAGGGAAAAACCTTGTCATTTGTGAGTTTACTCCTTTTTAAAAGCTAGTACCGTGCCTCTGCTTGTCTGTGGTCACAGAGTCCAGGCCTTCGGGTACTACTGACTCCTCTACAGATGCACATCAACAAGCCCTTGATGGCTTCTCTTTGGCATATCTGAGCTGCTCTCTCCTTGGGGTCACCATTCAGTAAAATAAAAGTGATTTGAATTCCAAGTGTCTGATGCACCAAGTTATCACAGCAGTCACAAGCTTTGACCCACCTGAGGTCTTAAGTTTTCATAAACCCTCAAACCAGTGCCCACAGAAGACTAAGGCAACGCTCGTGTCCAAGCTTAGACACTATATCTACTATCCATATCTACTATCCTATGCAATGTGTCTGGCTTTCAAAAAAAAAATCCCAAGGAATACAAAAAAGCAAGAGAAAACTCCATGTGAAGAGGTAAGTCAATCATTAGACCCCGGGGACAGAGCCAAGGAAACAAACCCTGAACTTGAAGACAGGTCAGCAGGAATGACCCTTGTTGAAATGCAGGAGGAAGTGGTGGGGACGAGGACACAGAACAGAGTATGAAAGAGACACGGGAAAGCCAGAATGTGCCGCTATACTGTCATCTCCCCTCCATGGGGACCGTCACCACACCCACAACTATGCAAAGAAAGACAGCACTGGCAGCAGATACGTCGATAGCCCAGGCTTCAATCTCAGTGGCACCAAATGGGACTCCTGAGCGTCTCTGTGCCTGGTGGCTCTCGGCCCATCCTGGTGCACACTAGGGATACAGTAGCTTTGTAGCGGTGACACGGCCAGCAGCTGCCAGAGCTTCCCTTGATCCGGATACAGGCTGAATAAAATCTGTAACAATCAGAAACATTTAATGACGGACTTGTGATATGAGAGCAACAGGACTTCAATAATCCTGATTACTGTTAAAAATAGAGATGGCGTGATAGTGATGACTTATGCATCCAGGCTCCACCAGCTTAGTCTGGAAATTAAAATATTCTGATTCATCCTACTATGTTTAACTACAATCGTCCTTGATTATTGGTATTTGCCAGTTTTGGAGGTGAAATAACCAGCCACAAAATTAAATCACCCAAATGGGTAAGGTGGTTGTGTTGTATAGGACAGCAGTGAGATGGCCTCTCCAGAAACTGGAACATGTGCCTGTGACATTTGTAAGTAGCCTTACACACCACTAGAAAGAAAAGTGAAAATAAGATGGCACCACACAAGGTCAGAGCAAATCCACCCAAGTCCTCTGTGGATGTGTCACCTTCCAAAGAAGGCTGGAGACGGGGTGCTGAGCTTTAGGGCTGCTCTCCGGACAAGGGGGGCCCAGGCCTGCCCTGACCTGCATCCTCAAAAATCCCAACTTACCCTCCACGCCCCATTTAGGAAGGGCTTTAGAAGCACATGCCCATGTGGGTAGGGATGACAGGGACACATTAACAACAAAAAAATAAAATCATGATTTTCAGATTTCAGAACAATCACTTCTGTGTGACACACAGCTTGTCTGTCTCCGCTGCCCTCCCAGCCTTCTTTGGAAGGTGACACAGTGGGTGTGGAGAGTTGACTACACTTAGCTCCACACGCGCTGGAGTCAGGCACTGCCCATGCCATGCATGTGCCACAGTCACGAGGGACAGATCCATGCTCACCCTCGTCCTGCTGACGCGCAGAACCCCAATAGGGACTGCTCGGCACAGGTCCCCCTCACCACCACCCCCAGGCCCCTCACCCCTACCCACCCTCATCATCTCCTTCAAAACAAGGTCAGAGAATCAGACAAACAGGGCCAAACGGTGGGCCCTGCACCTAAGAGCCACCCGCCATCCAGTCCCCAGCAGCCGAGGAGCTGCGGCCACTGGGCAGCGCCCTGGGCCATCCACTGGCCAGGAGGGCAGCGCAGTACTCACGGAGCACAGCACCACGAAGACAAACAGGCCTGCGACTTTCAGCCACCTCACACAGCGCCTGCAAGAGAGGACAGGCTCGTGAGTCCCACGGCAACTGCCCGCCTAACGTTCAGCTTGCCAATCCGCAGACAATCCGCAGACACCCTTGGAAGCCTGCAGTAGCCTTCGCCACCTGCACGCTGTCCCAATGCTCTCTCTGCGTGATGTGAAGCACACTGCTGGTCAGGAGGAGACGGGGAGGAGCAGAGGGAAAGGGCCCCCAAGCTGGGCACTGGCCTCATCTTCTCCAGCCTGCTCCAGGCTCCAGGGTGGGGCTGGCAGAGACAAGGGAACTAAATGCTTATCTGGGCTCTGCGACTCATATTTATCAATTATTTTCCCAATCAGTTTCCTGAGTTATCATCAAATATAAACACAAATAGTTCAAGAAGGGAATCTCACTGTTGTCTGCAGATGGAAACTTGGTCAACAGACCAGATAGTCTGATCCAGACTTCAAAGCTGCTCCAGCCTGCTCACCAGGACCCCGTCCTAACCACACTCCACATCCTACGTGGGCCCGGACTCTGCAGAACACACAGTCTGCTTCTTTCTTGCTGCTCCCAGACTGCGCCACGGGGCTCTGACACCACCAGGCTGGCATCCTCCTCCGATCCGCTCCTTCAGTAACCAAAACCCATCCCTAGTGACACTGTCACTGTTCCAGGCTCACACCCTTGCCGATGCACCACGGGCAACCACAGGCAGGCTTTCAGCTCTGCCCCACACAAGGCAGCACGCTAGGCCGTGAGCCAGGCTCCACGCGTGTCTGCCGACCGAAGTAGGAAAGCCTGGGCTGGGACGTCTTCTCACTATTCCACCCACTTGGTGCAGTTCCACATCTTTAAAAACCTTTCCGGTCCTTTGAAAATGTTAAAATTGCATTTTGCATTCTGTTAGACTTAATTTGACAATCATTTCATGCTGCCAAATTATGATTCAACAGCTCCTGCTTAAATGGGAATCAAAATGACATTTCTTTTTAAAGCACGAGGCATTAATTGAGCTATTCTAGACACAGGATTTTTTACAAACCTCTTTCTATCATTCCTGGTCCTTCCTAGGTACGCTGTTAGCCACTGGGAGAAACTTCCAGGGCGGAGAACCTGCGGCTGCAGGAAAAAGCTGCTGCCCTGTATGCCGGCAAGCCGTCCTCTGTTGCTGTTTGTTTCAGGTAGGATCTTCCAGAAGCTGACAAGGCGCCAGCCAAACTGCCAGCCATTCTGCCCCACCATCAGGTAACCTCAAGGAAGCTCTACCCCGTGTAATACTAAATCATCCATCTGGACGCGTTCTCCTCAGCCTTTTTTGAGCGGGATATGTGAAGAAGTATGATCTCAAAACTGTGCGTGGTGTGACCAAGCATGTGCCCACCCCTACCTGGGCTAACAAGTCCCCCCCAAGTAAAAACCCTGCTCTATAAATCGCCCCCAGGCTGCTCCTTGCTTTCCGCGAGGATAAAGTGCTCTGAGTCTCCCATCTCCTGGTGGTGCTTAACAGCTTTGCACTCACCAAGAGAAGCCCTGCACTAGTTACAGTGCTCGCACAAATGGCAGTCACGTCCTTTGTTTAGGGCCAGGCTCAAGGCAACCATTCCACGGACACAGAAAATAAAACCACCAGTGAACCTGAAGTCTCAAGCATACAGGACTCCACATTTCTGTGCTGTGGAGAAGGTGAGGACACAGCATCAAGCGGACCTGTTTGCAGCCAGCTGGGAACAGCACAGGCAGCCCTCCCTGACCTAACCACCTCCCCCCTACAGCGCACACCTCACCAACACGTGTGCCCTTGGCTCCCCCAGGCGTGCTCAGCCTGGGCTTCCAGCTCCCTTGGAGCAGGAGACCCCCGATTCTTCAGGCTACAGCATTGCGGCACCCCCCTTTCTTCAATAGCTGCAAAGATGCCATTAACAATTCCAAAACACCATGGTGAATCAATTCTACTCTCAAACCTAACCATGGTGAAGCCTGCGACCTCCCAACGAGAGGAGTGTGGAGGATGGGGTCACTTGGATTTGTCCCTGAGTTCCCTGCAGCTTCTCGGAGGGCCACTTTAAATGACTCCCACGGCCTAGGGAAACTCATGCTGGCCAACCACGAAAACCGCCATGCTCCTCTACACACTGTGGGTCAGGAAGGCTGAGACGTGGCCACCCCGGGCCTCCTCCCATGGCAAACAGGAAGCAATGTGCGGGTCCCCACTCATTACCCATTACCGGAGCGGCACCCCAGATCCACCTACTTCAGCTTCAACAGGGGCGCTCTGAGGCGAGCGCCCTCTGGGAGCTCCTCCTTCCCTGAAGAGGCCCATGGCGACCAACCAGCCACCTCTCTGCCCAGCAGACATCTCCGCTCCCACTCAGCCGAGCTGTTTTCCCACGATTCCACCTCAGGAATGAACTCGGGATGATACGCAGGCATGCGCCGTGACCTGCAAAGTAAGAGCTTGCTGGTTATTTTGTCTAAAATAGCTTCCACGAAGCAAAATCCCCCTCGGCTATGAGGTGTGAGCCATTACTGACTCAGGACCCTGGAGTGCCCGGATACGGCACTCATCTGTCTCGGACAGGAATGGATTTCTCTTGATATCACAGAATACTTGACTTAAAGATAGTCTCCAAGGGTCCCTCAAGCCTTCAAAACGAACAGTGGGCCTTCAAGAAACAGCAGTCTTTTCTAATTTCTGAAACCTTCCAATGCGGCTGTTTCTGGCTCAGCTGAATGAGTTCCCGCTCGTTTTACAATTTGCTTTCTCCCGGAATGTGCTGCAGCTGCCGGTACCCGGGCCTGACATGCTTGTCCTGGAGCTGAGTGATGTGGTGGGACCTCCTCCTGCCCTGAGTGGATCTTTCTGTCATGGCGCAGGCCGGGGAGAGGGGTCTCTCTGCGTTCCCACTCAGCATCCAAGGCCGCGAGGGAAACATGCTGGGCCTGTGTCGTCCACCCCAGACTGAGCTCCAGGGCTGCTGAGCAACCCTCCGTGTGCAGCACTCCCGAGTCTTGAAAGGTCGTGCCAGACCAGGCTTGTCACGCATTTCACAGCATACCAGTGTGGTCCCGATACACGTGTGAACCATGGAGAACTCTGCTGCTACACGTTAGAAAGGGCGGTGACTCTCAAACCCAGCTAGCACCACGCCATACTGTGATGCTCCTGGATACTTATCACAAGAAAAAAAGCTTACTCATGATGAGAAACTGAGAAACACAGCTAGGCTGTGTAAAATCAGCATGAAAACACATAACAAATGACATGCCAAATACTCAATACCCTTCTCCACCAATTGTGACAGGAAAATGGTTAGGTCTCTGAAAAATGGCACCACCTTCCTCAGAACTGCCAGAAAAACACAATGGTCAAAACAGGAGCTAGGAAATGGCTTTCTGTAAATCAAGAAAAGAAAGCCAATTAGTGTCAGTGCTTTCTAAGGCAGTGATGTGCTCTAGAACTTTCCATTGGAATCAAAATATTCTTCACCCCACCCACCCATTGCCACATTGACCATGAGATACACTATGGCAACTGAAAAACTGTTTTTTATTTTATTTTATTTTATTTTATTTTATTTTATTTTACTTTATGAGAGAAAGAAAATTTTAAAAAGACAAAATAGAAAAAAAAACGAGAAAAAAGTAGAACACAGAATTCAATTAAAAAATTAACATCATAAAATCGCTAGTTGATAAATGTTTAGTTTTATTTCACTTCAAATGACTTAAATTCTGACAAATACATTTGGCCATGATGTTGGTTGGCACAGATGCATATTCCTGCCCTCGATACCCTGAAAAGAACATATTCTCTTCTAAAAATACACAAATCAAAAAATGTTATCCTATAAAATCATTTGATCAAATCAAAACTGCAACAAAATTAAGTTACAAAAAGTAAAGCATCAAAAAGACATTCCCTTATACAGATTTTATACAATCCTGATCAAAATTCCAACAGCATATCTCACAGAATTAGAGAAAACAATCCCAAAATTCATTTGGAACCAGAAGAGACCTAGACGGCAAAGGAAATTCTAGGTGACAAAGGCAAAGCAGGGGGCATCACAATTCCTACCTTGAAATTATATTACAAAGTTACTGTGACTAAAAAAAATACCCAAGAATAAATGGAACAGTTTACAAGATGCAAAAGTTAACTCCAATCACACTGAGCCATCTTATCCTTAAAAGGGGCCAAACGCCTTCAGCGGAGAATGAGGGCCCCTCTGACACACGGTACCTGAAAAACTGGTTTCTGATGCTGAAAACTGCCCCTGGCCCCACCTCTCACCACTCACCAAACAAAAACTGAAACGAATCAAAGATCTAAACACTAAAGCAGGAAAACTAAATCTGCTCGGCGATAGAATAGGTAGAACTCCTGAACACTGCTGAAGGCAAAGACTTTATGGACAAACTCCAACCACACAGGAACTGTCACAAAGAATCAACAACTGAGGTCTCAGTGCAAAGCTCTTACCAAAAGAAACCACTAACAGAGTAAAGAGACAGTCCATAGTGTGGGAAAAAAAATTTGCCAGCTGTTTCTCAGACAAAGGACTAATATCTATAACATATAAACAACTCAAAAAAGTCAAACTCTCCAAATTTAAAGACCCAGTACAAAAATGGGCATCTGAAATGAATAGATATTTCTCAGATGGAGAAGTAGAAACAGCAAATAAATATATGAAAAAATGTTCAACATCACTAGTCATTCCAGTGATGCAAATTAAAACCACACTGAGATTCTATTTCACTCCACAAAGAATGGCTATCATCAAAAAATCAGCAAATAATGAATGCTAGAAGGGTTTTGAGAAAAAAAGAACTCTTCTCCTCTGTTGGTGGGCGTGTAGACTGGTGCAACCACTGTGGGAATCAGTGTAGGGATTCACCAAAAAACTAAAACTAGAGATTCCCTTCGAGCCTGTTATTCTCCTTCTTGGTATTCCCAAAAGAATTAAAGGTATCACACCACAGCAATATATACACACCCATGTTTGTAACAGCACAGTTTGTAATAGCTAAATTTTGGAAATACAAGCCCAATACCCATCAACTGATGAATGGTAAAGATGTGGTTGTTCTACACAATGGAGTATTACTCTGCCACAAAGAATAATAAGCTTGAGACATTTCTAGAATGAACCTTGAGACCATAGTCTTAAGTGAAATAAATTGGACACACATGTATAAATACCACATTGTTTCTCTGCTTTTAGAAACTGACAGTGTAAATAAGGACCCAAATGTATAATAGATATTGTGAAATAAGAAGAAAACATTCAAATGGGATGAGGAACTCAGGAGGGTAGACTGGGAAAGAAAGGAAGGGAAAAGAGAATAATGAAAAAAGAAGGAAAAAATGGAAACAAAGCTTTTGTAAATAAGGAGAGGAATAAGGGTTGAAGGAAGGGTAGGGGAATGGGGGAAAAAAGAATCAAGATGTGTCATGTACAGGTACAAATTCCCTATGGTGAGTGTGACCATTGTGTGTACCTAAAATGTATCCATACCCTTTATTAATTAAAAACAGATATTCTGAAATAGGAAGAGAATGTTCAAATGGGAAGGGGAACTAGGGAGGGGGAGGGGAGGAAGAAAGGCAAAAGAAAAAAACAGAGAAGGGAAAATGGAAACAGCTTTCGTAAATGGGGAGGGGAAGAGGATATGAAGGGAGGGGAGGGCAATGGGAAAAAAGAGTCAAGGTATATGGAGTACAGGTACAAACTGATGAATGTGATCGCTGTGTATACCTAAAATGTACCAATAAATTAAGTGTTAAAAACACCTTCCCATAATCACTACTTCAGTAAAAGAAAAAAGGAAAATGTCCTCTGCAAGGTGACAGCTCTGGGGCCTATGACATGAGGCCCGTGACGCCCTGGGGTGTCTCTGGGCACCCATGCCGGACAAATGCAGACTGCTACTGGCTTCCCAATGCATTGCAAGTTCCTTAATGCCTCAGGCCTTGACAGCTTAAGAAGAATTGGAGAGAAACATGAAGGGGCTGGATGCCCACAGTGTGTGTTCTCAGAGTTACTCATCAAGCGGAGGGGAGTTAAGTTCTGCTCTCAGAGAAGCCAGCGGAAGAATCTAGGCCCGCAGCCTTCCTCCTCCAGGCCCTGAGGGATAGCAGCAGGGGCCACGCTGGACTCTGAGAGCGGGGGTGAAGGGGACACAGTGACAGCCACAACCACGTGAACAAGTTCAGAAGAGGGCATGAAAGTGGTATTTGAGAGTCAAGTGCACAGGAGAAGCAGCACTGCCTGGGGAAGGAAGGACGGAAGTGCCACAGAGAAAGTGACCACTCATTCGGGGCGGGACTGCCCCGAGGGCTGGAAAGGGAGGGAGGGTCCTCTGGCCAGAGGGTGTGTGGGATCTTTGACAGACACAGCTGGAGGGGTCAGAGAGACGTCTCTGCACAGGAGGTGCGAATCCGGATCCCCATAGCCCCCGAATCCTGTGAGCCTGAGTCTCCAGGGGTCAGAGCCCACACACTGCCACCCTGCACAGGTGCACAGGCTCGCTGGGCAGGGAAGGGCGTCTCCACAATGTCACCAAGTGCGTGGCGTGCAGGGGAGCAGGCTTCCGGAGTTTATGTGCCGGAAGAGGAGGAGACGGAGCTGAAGAGCTGGTTGAGCTCTTCATCCAGAAGGAGAGGCTGCAAATTATCCTCCATCAGCTATGTCAAGCAAGGCCGGAGCCACACAGCTTTGCCCCAGGAAGGACCTTCAGCCTCCATGAAGCAGTTTTCCTGTGAGTCACGCACACTGGGGTTCTTAACTCCATCACAGTTAACCTTGGAGCCGGATGATTTTTTGCGATGTGATTTGTCCTGTACATGGCAGGATGTTGAGCGTCCCTGGCCTCTGCCCTTAGATGCTAGTAGACCTGTGTCCCCAGTGTGACAACCAGAAGTATCTCCAGACCTGACAACCTGTCCCTGGCTAGGAAACCCCAGCCTGGTGAGACCCAGTCGGAGCCGTGTGCATTCATGGGTGTGCGCGTGCTAGCTGACCACTGCAAGGTCATGCTTAAGGTCATTTTGGAATTCGTAAGCCATGGAAGACAGAATCGTGAACATCTACTACACCAAGGACCCGGCAGACACCAAAGACGCCAGGTAAAAATGTGTATCTCAGCAAGAAACTCCACATCATAAGTACCAAGGAAAATACCAAGAAATTTCATCACAAGGAAAAATAATCTCACCCTTTCTCTCGTGAGGAATTCTGGAGCAAAGGAGTGTTTTCCGTGAAGCAGAGGTCATTAGACCTGGCGCTGAAGAACTGAGGCAGAGCAGAGTGAGACCTGAAAGCACAAAGAATAACTGGAGTCACCAACACAAAAGTAACAACACTGCTCCCAGTCACTGGGCCCTCAGTCAGCCAAGGACGCATCGGAGAGTCAGGGATAACTGTACAGGAAAACTTGACCAAGGTTCTCTGAACCGCAAAAAAGCTGGAGCTTAAGAGAGACGAGAGACAACTGAAAATAACTCTCCTCTCCAGCTTCAACCAGACTGAAAACGCAAAGCAGAAACTCACTCAGGAGCCCAGAGGCTGCAGGATCTGTACTTCGGGGCAGTAACAGGAGATTCTGGCCACGCTGGCCTCTTGGTGCAGGGCTCCACATCAATGAATACCTTCAGCCAAACGGGCCTTTCACACGGGGCATGCGATCTCCTGCATCCACGGCACAGCCACGTTTACAGTCCTCATGGCTTTACCGGAAGACCAAGCCCCCGAAATCAGGTCAAAGGCTCGGAATGAAATGGTAAACCAGATGGTGGGGAGGGGCTCTCAGGGGACAGCAGGCGAAACTGAGGCAAAGCACAGGTTCACCCTGGGGGAGAGGACCCACTAGAGGCCCCCCAGGCTGCCATGGCTGGAGAGGCTGCCGTAGTGGTATCATCCAGACCATGAGCTTTCTGAAGAGAACATAACCACACGGACACAATAAAGCACACCGACAATAGAGCCACTCTCATTTCAGGACGCGTGGTTCAAAGCAACAAGTTTTTTATGAGAAGCTGTAAATACCATTTTCATCCCCGAATAGTTGGAAATGCATCATTTCATGTGCTGGTAAGGGGGCATTTTTTAAAGCCCACAGACCACACAGACATGCTATAGGCACCACGGACATTCACCTGGAGAAATATCACAGAAACAGCTGAGCAATAGCTCAGGGCATAAAGGCACGGGGAAGGAATTTTAAGGAAAATACTTCCTCTTGCGTTTTCTCTCCCATACAAGCATTCACGTGTGACGTAGACTAAAAAGCCTCTGGCCGTGTGGATGAACGGAAAGCAGATGTAGAAGACATGGAAGACATGTAAGAATTCAAGACCTCAGCCTGCCTTAACCGTCAGTGAGTCGAGTCCCCCCCATCTCTCACGACTCCACACGCAGGGGCCACAGGCACGGAGACATCTAGGTGAATCGAGGGCACCTAGGTCCCCGTGGGCTGGCTGGGTGCCTGGCACTTCCTGGGGAACCACTGTTATGACGCCCTCCCCTCCCTGAGCAACCTCTGCTTCATCTCCTCAGACGCACTGAACACAGGCAAAGAAGACTAAGGAGCAGAAGCCTTCATGGTTGTGGCACCGAATGAGGAGATGTGCAGGCACAAAGACAGCGTCTGGTTGTTCTTTACCTCTCACCCACCGTGCCATTCTCATCTTGCTTTATCTTGTGTCACCAGCGGTGGCCCGATCACCATGGCCCTCAGTGAACACTTAATGGTGGACAGGGTAAACCGCAGTAATCGCTGTCTGCCCACACAGGATTGGCTCTTTGACTCATGGAACAGTCTTCTAACTCAGTGTCACGTCTCAGAATCACCACTGGCCTTCAAGGGACAGTCTTCAAAGGGAGCAGAGGCCCTGCCGCGCCTCGGAAAGCCAAAGTCAAGGAGAGAGAGCTTCCTGCCGCATAACCCACAGGATTCACCCCCTCGCCATCAGGGAGGTAAATCAGAAATGGAGAAGAAGCCAGGAAGATGACACAGATCTATAATCCCAGCATTCTTGGAGACTGAGGCAGGAGAATCACAAGATCAACCCAGCCAGGACAACTCAGTGCCTTAGTGAGACCCTGTCTCAAAATTAAAAAAAAAAAGAAAAAGAAAAAGAAAAAAATTACAGGGCTAGGGATGTAGTTCAGTGCAAAGGTCGTGGGTTAAATCTCCAGTGTCACACAAAATAAACGGGGAAAAGTCAGATGTCTGCTACAGCGTTGTGTCTTCTCCAGGGTGGGGCCTCATCTGGCTGACTCATTACTGCTTCATATTCCTGTCGCACTGTGAGAACACAAAGTATTTTACGATGTAATAAAGCACACAAAGATTGGTTTCTAATCTCTTTTTGTATAGTTGTATTTCTAAAGAACCAAAAATAAAATGAATTTCAGCAGGAAATTTCCAAGACTGACTTCAGGCCGTTTCAGATTTCACCTTACTACCATCACCATTTCTCATTGCCAAAACCCACACCTCACCACAAGGGACAGGCAGCGAGGGGCTTGGGCCCTGTCACCCAGCAGGCCTCTGGCTGTGTCCGCAAACTACATGCACAGAAGACTCAGGATCGTCTGGAAACCAGGTGCTCTACAGCCGGAAATCAATCAGGCCCCAGAACCAAAAGCCTCATCTGTTTCCTGTGACTTAAGTGAGGCAGAACATGATGGGATAAATATCATTTCAGACCTTTTTTGATTCTGGTAAAAGAACTCCCACTGACGTTTTTCTGACTTTCACATCTCTCTGGTTTCACAAATTTCAATAGTGTCTGGTTTCCCTCACATCTCAAAAAACTCAGCATATACATTTGCAGAATGCATAGGGGCCTTTACATTTATAACCAGGAAATACTTACTTTGAATAACTTTGAAATTACAGAAGGTGATAACAAATTAAACCAATTACATAATTCTTTAATTCAGAGATACCAAAGCTAACATCTAAAGAAATTCCTCACTTGTTCATTTCCCCTACATAAAAGAATATTTTTAAATCACATGCAAATATATGTGTGTACAGCACATGTGCACATATTTAAGTTGCTCTGTCCTCTGTTCAACTTAGCATTTCCATCTCATTAGCATTTCCCGCGTCATTAGAGCCCTTTCCACAGCACCATTTTAATATTGGCTATCATATTTCATTGTATGGATTGCTACATTAAGCTTGACCGTCCATCTGCTGGTAACCATTTGGAGGATTTCTGGGTTTTTTTACTGAGATAAGTAACAAACGCCCTGAGAGTCTGGTTAGATAAGTCTTGGTGGGTACCAGATCCTCGGAAGTGGTCTTGAACCTTCCTGGTGCCCGTAGCCCTCCCTCTAGAAGACAGCTGGTCTCCAGTACTGTACCTTCCTGTCATAGGCAGAAACAAATCTCTAGCCCCTCTGTCCCGGATAGTAGCCAAAGGCTAAATCCTCAAGCAGTGAGTTTAAAGAGCTGAAACAAACCAGTCTGTTCCGAGTTCACCGCTGTCAGGGAACCCTGCAACCGGGACAGGTTCAGAAGTTGGTGCCCACCAACTTGGTGCCCACCAGTTACACACTTGGCAGACCTGTAATCGTCACTGAGGAAAAATGCTAAAATCGTCAGAGAGCATCAGAGACACCACAGGCAAGAAGCAGAAAGTCCTCACGAGCCACTGCTGGGTATTCGCCGAAATCTCAAAAGCAATTTTGGAAAAAGGTAGGGGGCAAAGGGGGTGGCTTAGTTTGAAGACTCTGAGCTCAATTCTTAGTATCAAAAACAAAACAAAACCACCAGCACTGTCCTCGCTACTGGACAGAGACAAACCCTGAGCATAAAGGAAACGTGATGAACAGGGGCAGGAGTGGTCATTTCCAGCAGGGCTCTCCTGGCTCAGTGGGCAGGGAGCGTCTCTGCCTCAGCAGGATGGACAGGGGGTGGGCTCAGGCTGTGCAGGCCACCATCCTCAGTAACTTCTTCTGCCCCAGTAGGGTAGAAAAACAGAAAATTCCCATGTCTTATATCTCCAGGATGGTCAGCTGAGGCCCACAACAGTGGTGACCAGAGTCGGGCTTGATGGTGCACGCTTGTAATCCCAGCATTCCGGGAGGCTGAACAACCTATCGACGTAGCAAGATCTCACATTTCTCAAAAAAATTAAAAGTGCTGGGGTTGTAGCACAGTACAAAGACCCTGGGTTCAATATCCAGTGCCACCAAAAAGTCCCAGTGTGACCGTGACATAGGAAAACTAAAATCAGAAGATGGGGAAAACGGCTCGCAGTGGCAGTGGCAGTGGCAGCTTCTCTGCCTCACGGGAGACAGAAGGGCAGGTGAGGCCTCTGCAGGGCCAATGGGGCAGGTGAACCCCGAAAGGGAGGGCAGGGAGCAAAGGCACAAAGCAGGCTGAGCACTGCGGTGGGAAAGGAGCTCAGCTGCTGTGGGTGTGCAGAGCAAGGAGTCCAGCTAGGAACGCTACGGAGCCCCGTGAGGAGCTGGGTGCCCACGGCTGCACCCAGCATGGACACTGCGCCCAGGCCCCCTACTTTGCCCAGAGGGGCTCAGAGCAAAATCAGAATGCAGACCTTGGCCAGCAGCCACACTGCCAGGAGTGGCCTGCTAACGTGTGGAACTGTAGCCCACGGATCAGACTTGGCCATGCACTGCAGGAGTGAGAGATCTGGTGGCATCCCAGGCTCCTTCTGCACCTTCACCCCAAGAGGAGAATGGAATGGGACTGAACGCAGTGTAAAGAGCGGGGAGACAGAGCTGCTGGACCTGCACCTGCTGGACACTGACCCAGAACCCAGGGGGCAGCGCAGCCTTCAGCAGCCTCAGTGGCATCTTCTACTGGGCAGAGGGGGCAATGGCTTAGGAAAGATTCCGCGTCCCTGCTGTTTATCAGTGTCGTCCAACAGTAGACGTTTTGACCATTGTCTCCAGTATAAACACTCGGCGGGGGAAACACAGGACTGGAACCATCCCTCAGCGGGTGGACGTGGGCACATGAGTTCGAGCAGGAGCTGCTACTTCTGCTCCTACGGAGCCCTCTTTTCCCTTGTCCACCACATCCAGGGTTACTCCACAGGTTTCCCAGCTGCGTTTCTGCTAGCTGACTGAGTACACATATTTCCTCATATTTCCCATTTATAGTTTCCACCGTCCTCTCTTTCCTCCTTCACGCATACCCTCTCCAACCTCCCCCTCTCTTCCCTGTTTTTATTGCATATAAATATTATTATTAAAGCTTTCTTTTCACCTGTCCCACATTACTCCCCCTTCTTTTCCTGGGTTAATGAAATAATAACAAATTTCTTAAACTGGTTCAAAATTATGTATTGATGCATGTTTAGCTCTGTAGATGTTGACGTTACTGATAGTTATTGACGCCTCACAAAGCAGTGCTAGGGGCTGACAGTGGTTCAGAGAACGATGCCTCCACAGTGCTTCACACTGAGACACCCTCAGCCAAGGCACCTGGCAAAGACAAAGCTTTTACGTTTTACACCTCAACACAACAGAGATAGATCTTACATACAAGACTAGAAACTAAAACTGCTTGGGGAAAAAAAAAACAGAGGAAACCCTCAAAGCAATAGGCACAGGTAAAAACTTCCTGAATAGGACCCCAATAGATTAGGAAGTAATGTCCAGAACATTGTCAAGTTAACGGTTTTTCCATAGCAAAGGAAACTATCAACAGAGTGAAGGGACATCCTGCAGAATAGGAGAAAATCTTTGCTAGCCACTCTTCCAGCAGAGGGTTATTACCTAGAATATATAAAGAACAAAAACTGAAACCAAGCCAATAAGTGAGTACATGAATTGAACTAAGAATTCTTGAAAGAGGTACAAATAGCCAATTAAGTAAATGGAAAAATATTCAGCATCTTAGTAATTAGGGAAATGCAAATCAAAATTACAATGGAATTTCATCTCACCCCAAAAAGAAGGCTTATCATATAGAAAAAAAAGAAAGTAAAATGAAAACGGATACTGTCAAGGATGAGAAATAAGGAATCTCCTGCAATGGTGATGGCATGGTAAGCTGGTACAACCACTGCGGAAATCAGTGTGGAGATTCCACTTAATCCAGCTATGCCTCGGAATATACCAGTCCTTAGGATAGTCCAAAAGTAACTAAAGACAGCACAGCAGACTTCACAGTGGTGCAACCCACAGAGCTCAGCTATGAAAACAGCACAGATGCCCAGCAGAACAAAGAGTGGATGAAGAAAACGTGCTACACGCATGAATTGATGTTACGCAGCCACAAGGAAGAATCAAAGTCTGACATTTGCAGGAAAATGGGCAGGTATGGAGAGCATCATACTGAGTGAAATAAAGCACTCAGAAAGACAAATATCACACGTTCTCCCTAATATCTGTGTGCGGAATCTAAATAAGATGACAAGAAAGGAGAGGGGAGACTATTGTTAGACAAGAAGGAGGAGGGCAAACAATCTTGGGCACAGAGGAACAAGAAGTAGAGGAGGGAAGCCAGTATGCCCCTCGCCCTGCACCCAGTAACACAAGCACTTGGATGCAAAGGAAGAAGGAGTGGGAAGCCAGCACCCCCCAGACGCACACACACAACCCGCAACCACCACCCTGCAACCGGTACCCTGAGACCAGTGCATGAGAAGAGCCAGCAGCGTGGACAGACCAAGCTGTGCAAGGTCTTGGGGGGGCCAACTGTCCACAGGACGGGGAGCAGCCTCAGGCTCCCTCCCAGAGCCCTGGAGCCCCAGCAGCTGGGAGAGCAGCGCTAGGACCGGCAGGGTACGGAGACACGGGTGGGCCGTCAGGAAGGCCGATGGCTGACGACTCTGGCCCCAGGCCCCACCTGTGGAGCCGGGATTGAGCCCAGCACCCAGCACTAACCCTACTGCGGATTCGAGGACACAGATCTGGCCTTCGTCGTGGACACGACACAGAACTGCAGGCATCAGAGGATTTTTCTTCCTCTTTCTCGCTTTGTTGTTTAGTTTGTTTTGTTTTCCTGTGTCTGTTGGTTTTGTTTGGGGGGGGGGTGTTGTTTAGGTTTTGACATTCATTGTTCTCTTTTGCCCACCGTTTCTCTCTTTCCTCAGCCATATTTCTAGATGCTTCAGTGTTTACATGTGAGTGAACACTGTCTCCAGTCTGTCTGGGTTGCTTCAGTATTATTTTTCTTCCTCTTTCATCCAGTCTCTCCTGTCATCTTCTCCAGTTCCCCAAAGACTGGGTGATCACCTTTGTCCTTCATCCTTGCTTCTGTTATATTTCTCTTCAGTTACCGCTCTGTTTTGCCCCTTATCCCTCTTGAAACTCCCCCACCCCCACACATACACAGGGTAAAATCACTGTACTAAAGGGAAACTCACTGCAAATTCCTGGTTTATGTGGCCTGTGATACATAACTACATATCATGCTATTATGGTTAAAAGTACCAAATTAACAACTACCAGTTTCTAGGTTATGCTAGACGAAACTGTTAAAGCTAACTGTACTACTTTAGCCACGGTGCCATCCTTGGTTGCTCACTCTTGTATGACAACACTGTGACTCTCTGGGGTCATGATCATCACCAGAGTGTGGTACCAAAGGACAGGCAGCTGAGCCAAATAGATAGCAACTGCTCATCCCTAATGAAACAGAAAGCTAGGATCTGGGAACAGACACAAAGGCCAAGACCACCTACACCTACAAGGCACCTCTGAGGAATACACAAAGAAGGCTCGACCCTAGAGATAAAACTACCTAACATAAGAAAGTTACAGGTATCATCACAGAAAACAAAGTAAACTGTACAAATTGAAAATGTCAAGACACAGAAGCAAAATGCAACACCAGACCTCCAGCCCACCCAGGACAAATCCAGTGGACAAAGAGATAGAGGAAATCAGAAGCCACTCACCTGAATTTTGTGGAATGATAGCAACACCAGGAAAAAAACATGAATAAAGCTACAGAGAAAATCAGATCAGAAATAATCTCTCAGGTAAAACAAAAAGAGAGAGCAATGACGATGATGACCATAATGGGAGGACTTGCTCAGTAAATGCAGAGCAAGACATAGATTAAAAAAAAAAAAGAGGAACTTAGAAAAATAATGGAAACCACGAATGCCCAACATAGGAAAGTAAAGGAGTCCATGAAACAGATCCAGATATCCAGGAAACCAGTACTACAAAATGTTCTTAAGAATATATTAAAAATATACAATGAAGACCACAACTCCAAGAACTCCAATAGAGAGAAGCCACCAGGCAAAGCAAGCAATTAAACAGAGGGGAAAGACAGGGAACCAACAATAGGAAAATAATACGACAAGGAAACACCAATACATAGTCATAATCATTGATGTAAATGGTCTCAATTCACCAATCAAAAGGAATAGACTGCCAGAATGATTCAAGAAGCAAGATCCAACAATTTTCTGCATACAGAAAACACATCTAACTCAAAAACATTCATAAATTGGAAGTCAAAGAATACCACAGGCATCCAGAAAAAAAGCAGTGGCGGGAAGGTATTCTATTTGAAAAAAATGTGAATGTCAAGCCAAAAGAGACAAAGAAGGTCACTCCATACTTGCTAAGGGAAAATTTAAAGAAGGGGAAGTGTTGATCAGAGGCTAGCGAGTTAGAGATGGACAGGAGTAAGAAGTCGTCATGCACCACGACACAGCAGGACAGTAGGACTGCAATAACGTGCTGTACAATTTGAAACATTAGAAGAAAGAATTTTGAGTGCTTTCACTCTAAAGAAATTATAAAAGTTTGCAAATGTGTGTGTGTGTATCTTCTCAAATATTTATCACACTGGGGCCGGGGATTTAGCTCAGCGGCATAAGCACCTGCCTGGCAAGCGCAAAGTCATGAGTGTGATCCCTGGTACCAAAAAATATATACGCACATGTATTTATCACATACATATTTTTTCAATCTGATGTAAATGTTACGCAGTGTTAACATGTATCAGAACATCACATGGTGCCCCACAACTGCATACAGTTTTAATGTTTCTAGATGTCAATTAAAAATAAGTTTAAATTAAAAATAAGAATTACTTGGGGAAAAGTTGAGGATGTAGAACATCTAATATATGATCACTTGCAAGAGAATCTGCATTTTTGAAGACCAGAAAGGAGGCAAGGGCAGCAAGGAGGGCAGTCTCAGGCGGTGGGCTGTGGGCGTCAGAGCTGGAAGAAGAGCTTTGCTCATGCTGTGGGCGTCAGAGCTGGAAGAAGAGCTTTGCTCATGCTCCACCCCAAGACCACGCCACGGAGGCACCGTGGCCAAGCCCAGCTCTGCGCAGTGGGCACAGAGCCAGAGGCAACAGTGCGGAGTGCAGTCTTGGCTCGGGCCTGCGTGGTAATCAGATGCACACTGACCATCTCCAAGGGTGCCTCACCAGGATCGTACTGGGCTGACTCCCAGAGAGCTCTCCAGGCAAGCAGAGAGCAGGCTGAAGGGCTGAGGGCCAGGGAAGCAGCCTAAGCAGCACAGAGCCCAGGCAAGGGAGCTGTTCCAGCCAGCTCACGAGTGGGACCAGGAGAAATCAAGAAGAACACAGAGGGGGGGAAGGCAGCCAGGGGCCCCTCCAGGCCAAGCATCTAACACAGGGGCACCCGATGGTCTGTAGCTTGGAGCCCTACGTGGGAAACCATGCTGGTCAGGGAGACCCTCTCTGTGCCACAGCCCGCACGGAGGGGCCAGGACCTCCCCGGTGGGGAGCAGGCTTAGCAGCCACTCACCCCAGACAGAGGGACGGGCCGCAGAGAACGCAACCCAGGCTTCTCCTGGGGCCCCTATTCTTTAGTTCCAATGACTTTTCAGTACCTCCAAATCGTCCTGAGGTACAAAGGCCCACTCCCCACCTTACCACCAGAATGCTATTTGACAAGGATTTTTAAAAGGCCTGTGATCATTTCAGTGTGTGCTCCCTGCAGCCAGGCTCTGTGCTGTCCCCTTTGGTGTCTCATTTAACTCTCTTGTTGACCCCTAATGGGAATAATATGACACCCCTTTTCAGTCGTTGGTTGGTTGGTTGGTTGGTTCTTACCGTGCAGTTCAGGCTGGCCTTGAATTCACTGTAGCCCAGGATGGCCTCAAACTCACAGCAACTCTCCTGCCTCAGCCTCCTGAGTGCTGGGATTGCAGGTGTGCACCACATGCCTGACGGTGCCCATTTTAAGTTTTTTGTCATAAAGGCACAAACACATGAGTCTGTCAACTCACATTTATTCGTCAGAATACCTCTATTGATGAATTACTAATTCCATGAGTTTCATGATATTAAACAATGAGTATCTAACAAGAAAAAAATCCAACAATATTTTTATTATTTTAATATTGAGTGTTCATAAAAAAGTATCAATATTTTCAACATTGACTACTTTTTGGTATATGAAGTCTAAAAAGGAACAACACAAATACTCTCTTACGTGAACTACAGATGAAAACACCAGTAGTGCTTTGCAAAACAAAATCTTCACTCCAGTTATCACACCCAAGGCAGTCTACACACACGGCAGCAGCACATTCCACACACGTGTATGACTTACACCGACAGCACGTGTGTTCTCTGCCCCAGGCTTTTTGTAGGACAACCTTGACATCTCACTGGTCTTGCGGTGTAGTTAACAGGAACATAAAATATCAATAAAATAAAGTATTAAACTTTTACTTTGTATTTTTCATTCAGTATAAGCAGCAACATTTTCACATCAGGTGGAAACCTCAAATATAATATCAAAAATGAAAACCTACGTGAGGGGGACCAACCAAGAAATCAACCAGCCAACTTTCTGGTAAGCCATGCAAGCCACAAGGGTTCCACGAAGCGAAAAGTCAGTGCAGCGGTGAGCCTGGCCGCGCACGGGCCGAGAATCAGACATCATCATGGGTCCCCCCACCTCCCTTCGCACTCCCTGCTAAGCAACTGGCTGGTTCGGAAGAAGGCTGAGTTGACAGCACCTAAGGTACATAAAGCCACTAAATTCTTGTATTGTCTGGTTGACTTTGCAGGCCTAGGGCTGGTGGTCTGAGCATCTCCTGGGAGGATGACAGTATGCAACATAGCAGATATGGGGGATTTCCTTCTATCTTGTCTTTGAAATCCAATATTGCTCTCACTGTTTTGCTTTGTTCTGATTGTTTTGCTTTATTCAATATTCTATTTTGATTGGTTTTGTTTGTGGTTTGATTTTGCTCTACCTGATGGAATGGACAACTATTGTGAAGATAACAAGATATACTATGGTAGCTATTGTCATTTTCCTGGTATCCTGCTTTGAAATTCTGTACCAATTTTGCTGCATTGTTTTGATTGGATTTGTTCTGTCTTCTTTCATTGGATTTTACCATCTTTAAAATAAAGAATAGTAAAATAAAATAAAATAAACCTCTGTGAACTACAGTGTAAACACAAACAGAAGTCCACTGCAGAAATAGTCTTTGCCACACCCAAGGCAGCCTTCACACATGACAGCTGAATGCTCCACACACAAGTGTCACCTACACTGGGAGCACTTATGTTTTGTCTTTCTGTTCTCTCTTGAGGGCACAGGTGACATCCTTTGTGCATTCCCATTGCCACAGAACCTTTGTGATGCTGCCCCTGCACATTCACCTGGCAGCTCACCTGTGTGCTCCGCAGCTGTCGTGTGTAGTCCCTGGGCAGAAGCACTCGTTTCTCCTCTGCTGTGTGTGACCCCTTCCGAGCTCTAGTCCCAGTGCTCTGAGAAAATGTCTCCATGGTATTTTGCACTTGTTATTTTCTTTGTAAACTATCACACTATTTATGCCACATGTTTAGGGCCAAGTAAGGCACAACCACTGGCCAAGTGTGTTTCAAGTGGCATCACAGTTGATGCATAACTCATCAGCAACATCTACTCGACTCTTGGTTTTCTTGTGCAAAGTTTCCATCTCAGGCTTTTGTTTTGTCGAGGTTTCCTTAAAAATATTTCCCCATCATGGTGAAATGTTGACATCAGCAGTACCAGTTTGTTTTTCTTTGCCATGTATGAGGATAATATTATATCTTGCTGAAATCCAGATTGTTCTGTTTTGAAACTGCAACATTTCATTTGGAATATCTGCTTTGGTCCTGCATACAGTGCCTTCACTGGTCAACCCGTGCTCTGCTAGCAAGTGTAACACATCAATTGAACAATGGTAAACCAATGATCAAAGGTTGCATCCCAGTTAGTGTGGGAGACAGGGGCAATGAGTCTGTTCACCACATGGTTCAGTTTATTGCTATACAAATAAGGACTTGGTGCTGAGTGAAATGTAAAAACTGAAAGCATATTAAGTCTTTGCATCTACAGAGTCACAAATCTGTATGCCATATTTTGACCTGTTGCTTTTCCGTAAGCTTTTTCCATTCCTGCACTCACCATGAGAAGTCCCTGCTAAGTGCAGCACACCTATGAATGCCTTCAGTTCAGCTAGTGAGCTGTCACTATAAACACAGTTTTGAATATGACTGTTGGCTCACACAGAACATTGTACTTGCACTTCAGCCTTGTGTATTTCACAGCATCTTGCAGCATTTTGTCTGTTACAATTTCCAGTATTGAATGGCGCCGCTGTTGATGTTTCACCCCTGCCAAGACCCTCACTATATTTTCAGAATTAGTTCCACTCAGTTCATGCCGTTTCACATGTCAACGAGTCAGACACCCACTCACACTGCTGTTTCTGTCACCGGAGTCAAGCAGGTCTGCATTCCCTGGGTGGTGTGAATCAGTTGAGCTTTGGGCTCCATGTCACTGTCACAGGAGCTCTGGCTCACATGGCCAGTGTCAAAGTCATTACCATCATCATCCTCATCCTCGTTATCCTCCTCTTCCTCCTACTCCTGCTCCTCCTCATCCACACGCACTACTCTTCTGTCATGAAGGCATGTTTACCATGTTTAGCATGATCCACGTGCCATAATGGATCATCCTCATCATCCCTGTGTGAGTAATCTGATGATTCACTTTCGACCTCGTAAAAAACTTGCAGATCTGATTTTTGATGTGCTATTGTACTGAATTGGGTTACTTCTACCAGAAAAATAAAAAGAAAACTTTTTTAACAAATCCTGTGGACTATTGTTCCTCTGTGATGCTCAGGTAAACATAGGTAAAACCATTTAGCTGAGAATAACATGGGTAAAAATCTCTTCTCACCATTTCTGCACATATGCACACACCTTGCTCACCATACCAACAGCATAAACACAGATTGCTTCCTGTATCTCCAGAGAGATGCAGCTGGCTGCTGCTATGTTAAAGTAGAGAAGTAAGGGATGGGTCCCCTGGACCCAGTGTTACGCTCCTTTAAAGAAGCAAATGAGATTCAGAGAAGTCAGGCCCTGTGTAGGCCCCCAGGTGCTGAGCATAGAGTCAAAGGATGCTCAAGACCCCATGCTAGCCCCTTGCCCATCCTTTCCACCAGCAGGCTTCACATCTGAGCCAGGGATGGTGTGGTGAGACAGACTGTCAGGAGGTTTGAGGGACCTCTGCCCAGGTGAGCAGTCACACAGTCACAGCCAGCCAGCATGGCTTGCCCACCAACAGCGCCCTCTGCAGGCAGCCATGGGGCAAGACCTGTGAAGGTTTCACCCCTTAAGGTCCCCTCCACCCTGCCCCCTCTGTCTGTCTCTCCAGATAGGGACCCTTGTTTGGGCTTGCTTCCATCCTGGCTTCACTGCCCTGGGCTACCATCCTTAGAGGCAAAACAAACTAGCAGGCAGAAGTGTAGCTAAGTTTGCTCCAGATGACTGGTGAGTTACCCTTGGTGGGAGGCAGATCTGAGGAAGGCATGATTTTTTAGAAGAGTTGAGAGATGACTTATCCCTTGCCCAAATGCAGCCAGACTCCGTCACTGTCCTGAACTGCTTTTTCAGTGTAATGTATCACAGAATGAGAGTGTTGCCCATGGCCCAGGCTTCTCTGGACACTGAAGTCTGTGTAGCCTCTGTCAGCAAAGAAACAGAAAACATAACGTCAGGATGTGCTCGTGGACCCCAGCCTGTGCTGCTGCTTCCTCACTGTGGACCTGGATAAGCCACTGGCCAAACTGGTCCCCCACCTCCCATCCACTTACCTGTAAGAGGAGGCTAATAATAGTCACTACTTCACACAGTAAGGGTGAGGGACAAGTGAGGCACAGCCAGGCCAGGCTGAGCCCAGGGCCTGCTGCAAAGCAGAGGGGTAAAGCTGTGGTGTCAGGTCCCGGTGTGGTCCCAGCCCACATCGGGCTGTGCCACAAACAGCTGGGGTACTAAGCGTGTGCCCCTGCGCTTCTGCTGGCACATCCCTCCCTGGGCTCAGAGCACACCTCCCTCAGCCGCTCCTTGCATCTGTGCAGAGACCCTGCTCCAGGTAAATTCTCTCTCTGTGTTGTCTCCTCCACAGCTATCACTCCTCCTCAGGCTGCTCACCTCTGTGGGAGAGCTGTCCCCTACTTCCACCTCTACAAGTGAGCAGCACCAAGTGTGAAGCAGCCACACAGAGTGGGTGCTGGCCCTGAGCTCCATGTTGCTCCCTCTTGTATAATGTTGGGGATAAAATAAAACCAAGGTATTCATTTTCCTGATGAGAGAAAAATGTATGGTTTTGAACTTTCCTTCACATCTGAATGCAAAATAACAAGAAGAAAGAAGCACCAGCTGGCGATGTTCTAAGGGCTTTTGGGACACACTGAAATCTCCTCAATTGTTCAAAGTCACATGAGCCAAGGCCAATATTCCTCCGCACCTGTCCTCTATCATTCTGTTACACGAATACCTGAAGAAGGGGTCACTCCCTATACCATACACACAAGTCCTCAACTGCAGCTTCTAGAAAGAGAGTGAGTTGTCAAAAATAATTATTTGGAGGTAACTTACATCAGGGGCTCTGAGGCATCCCTAGGAAAATCCACCAGCCACCATCGAGAAGGACAGGACTGGCCAGGAACCCCAAGCTTTGTCTTCAAGATCAGAGTTGGAAATCTCCCTGACTTACTTTATTTGAATATGACTTAGCATTAAAAAGTCACATTCAAAGAAACCTGGACCTAAGGCTCCAAGTTACCCATGCAGGCCCACTGTCAATTCCTGGGAGTGCAAGAAGAGAGCCTGAATAAACCCAAGAAACCCACACCGAGACAGCCCATGATAGTAACCACTGAAAGACAAAGATAATATCTTGAAAACAGAAAAAGCAAAGTGGCTTCTCACGGACAAGAGCTCATCAGTGAGACTATCAGAAATCCTGAAGGTCAAAGGCAGTAGAAAGTTATATTTAAAATGCTAAAAGAAAAACTCATCAGCCAAGAACTCTGTACCCAATAAAACTACACTTTAAAATTAATATAAAATTAAAAGATATTCCAGGAAAAACCAAGTTGAGGAAACTCATTATCAGTACATCTGATCTACAAGAAATGCTAAAAGGATTTCTTTAGGTTTACTTGAGAGAATGTGAGATAGTAACTCAATGACTTAAGGATAGACTATGTATGAAGTGAGTTGCATGTCTACACAATCACACACAGGAATTATAAATACAAAAAATTTGTTTTTGTCTTTCTGAGACAAGGTCTCACTATGGCTGGCCTTGAGCTCACTTTTTAGCCCAGGCTGGTCTCAAACTTGCAACAATCCTCCTGCCTCAGCCTCCTGAGTGCTGGGATTACAGGAGTGCACCACCACATCTGGCTCTATAAATACAAAATTCTGTAAAGTAGTCCTCATGTTGAGAAAAAAGATGGGATAAACAAGGAGCCAACTGGTTGGTGAGCACACAAAGGCTTGTGAAAATTAAACTGCATAATTTAAAATTCCTATTTTCCCTCCCAATAATTTCAGTAATACTCAAACAACATTACTGAAAACAGCAATACTGAAGTCCTAAAAGAATTTTTAAAACAAGACACTTTTCTTTCTTTTCTTTTATCTTTTTTCTTTTTTCTTTTTTTTCCCCAAGAATCCAACTCACAACTTCACGCTTACCAGGCAGGCACTTATGCCACTGAGCTAAATCCCTGGCCCTAAACCAAGACACTTTGTACATTATGTTGAAGTAGAAAAAATAAATTAAAAGAATATATTCTTTACAAATGAATAGTAATAGTCCTTTCAGCACAACAAAATTTTATTCATTTACATTCCACTAATCTTAGAAGTGTCCCCTAATTGAAAAAATATAGGGAGGTTGACATTAACCTTTGTTTAAAAATCTTTTGTTACAGATAGTGCAAATTAATATTTTAAAAAGAATGTCTAGAGACTTCTCAAAAACAATGCTCCAGCAGACTCATAAGAACCGTTAACAAAAGAACTGTTGCATATAAATACATATTAACCATGAAAAAGTATAATCATGGACCACAAAGCCTGGGGAGGCCTTTACTGAAAAACATTCACTGGAACAATTCTAAGATTTACTTGACTGTAAGAACATCAACAGTATTTAAGGTCTTATTTTAATTGCTTTTCTTCCCTAAGGAAAATAGCTTAAATAGCTAGTGACCTAGAAGACTGATTTTTTAAATTCACAGTGCAATACAGAGAGGTGAAGATGAACTTGGAATGGTAAAGTGGTGACCAGGCCAGTGGAACACAGGATAGACATATTGGAAACAAAATCGAACATGCATGGCACATACTAATTTGCCGGAGAGCTGGGGATTGCTTGATAAACATTTAACACCACTCCTACCACAGTGAAGAGAGATGACCACTCTTCCCAGGGCTCACAAAGAGGCCAGATGGAACATCCATGCTTAGCTGTAAGCAGTTCTCAGACATGAAAGACACAATCCTTCCTCTTCCAAGCAAACAAATGAAATGGAAAGACTTCTATCTGGATGTAATAAATAAGTTTTCCAGTAACCCACTTGTCATGGTTTATGTCAGTGGCCCCCAGCCTCATGAATTATGGACTCGACCAAATCTAGCATTTGTGACTGGTTTGTTGTCTAGTGCTCACATTGGTGGTGTGAGTGCTGCACCCACCCCGGGGGTGGAGCCAGCATACTATGTAATGGCAGGAAGCAGGTGTGTCTCTCTCTTTTGCCAGTTCCCACCTTGCTGTTTGCAGCAGCCATGAACTGCAGCCCCATCATGCCATGCTGCCTTGGAGCCAACTGAGTATGGACTGAAACCTCCACAAACTGTAAGAAATAAACCTTTCCTTCTTTCATATTGGATGTCACGTATTTTGTCTCAGCAATGACACTAAAAAGTAACCAAGACAAAATTTGGTGCCAGAGGAGTGGGGTGGTTGCTGTGACTATACCTGACCATGCGGTGTGACAGCCTTTAGAAATAGCTTGTGGGCAGAGTTTGGAAGAGTTCAGAGACGTCATCTGCATGCATAGAGCTGGAACAGCTTAGGCTGTTCTGTAGAGGAGATTCTGGTCAGAGCTGAGGAGACCAGAAGGTGGATAAAAAGGCTGCCGGTAAAGACCATCAGGAGCTTTCTGCTGGAAAGAAGGGCTGCATTGGCTGTTGGACTCCAGCTGATGTGTGTTATGGCCTGGAAGAAAGTTTGTCTGCATTTTGCTCCTGTCTAGAGACTTCGCCTGAGACTAAGATTCAGGGCAGTGGACTGATTAACCTGAGAGAAGAAATGTCAAGGCAGCCAAATGTTGAAGCTGTGGCAAGGCTATTGTTGGGGGCTTTTAGCTAGGTTTATGTTGCAAATCAAGAGCAAAGAGCCCGGCAGGATGATTTAAAATGCTGTGAGTTTGGCCAGAAGGAAAACTCCAGTAAATCTGTGGATTGTAAAGATAGAGCTGAGACTTTGATTGCTGAGAAAGAACAGAGAAATAAAAAAGATGGCCAGGGGGCATCCCAGGAAGCAGCAGGCTTCCATCCTTTGCAGTCTCAAAACTGCAAAAATGAAAGACTTTTCTCAGAGGACAAACTTGCAAAGCACCATGCTCCAGAATGGCAGCAGAGGCCACATGAGGTTCCAAAATGACGGCAGCCACATCAGGTTCCAGAATGGCAGTAACACAGAGAAGCTTTTCCTCACAATCAGGTCCACAGAGCCCAGCAATCCAGGCACTGGACCCCTACAGCCAAGAGAGAGAAAAGCCTGGTTACTGCTCCAGCTGGCAGCAAAACTTTGGTGGCATCCATGTGGTGCTGATTTTAGGTGCAAGGAAAATGCACAAATTCTGAGGGCAAGAAGGCTTCCACCCCAATTGCAAAAGGCCTGGCAGGCCAAGCAGTGTGCCCCCTGAGAGGGCAATATGTAAAGATGTAAGGGTAAAGCCAAAGGGCAGTTTGAAAAAGCCAGGAAAGTGGATCATCCAAGGAAAGCTGCAAAAACCAAGTAGAGAGGGTTTAAGAGAGAAGCTACAGGAGCTGAAATCCCTAGAAGTGCCCTGGGAGTGGAATCACCCAAGCCTTCTGGAGCTTGCAACCACATTGCTTCAAATGCTAAGCAGGGAACATTAAGACTTAATGTTTACCCTGCTGGATGTTGGACTTGCTTCGTTTCCAATGCTTTGTAACTTTTGTAATGGCAATGTTTATCTTGAGCCTTTGCAATTTGGAAATGTTTAACCTTGTTTCATTTGTACAGGGGGTTACAGTTAAGAGTTTGCCATAGATATCGGAGGAGACTGGGGACTTGTACTTTTCAGCCATGCTGAAACTGTTAGGACTTTGGCAACTCTTTGTATAAAGGATGTGCATGAGTCTTTGGAGACCAGGGGTGGAACGTCATGGTTTATGTCAGTGGCCCCCCAGCCTCATGAATGATGGACTCGACTAAATCTAGCATTTGTGATTGGTTCATTGTCTGACGCTCGGACTGGTGGTGCGAGTGCTGCACCCGCTCAGGAGTGGAGCCAGCATACAGTGTAACGGCTGGAAGAAGGTGTCTCTCTCTCTCTTGCCAGTCCACACCTTGCTGTTTGCAGCTGCCATTAACTGTGGCCCCACCACACCATGCTGCCTTGGAGCCAACTGAGTGTGGACTGAAACCTCCAAAACTGTAAGAAATAAACCTTTCCTTTCCCAACTTTGGGCATCAGGTATTTTGTCTCAGCGATGGGTAAAAAGTAACTAAGATACCACTAAACAACAAATTCAGTATCAGAAAGATTGTTTCCTCCATGAGGGAGGAAATCAGACCAACACTCACTCCAGTCAGCTGGAAAGTCCAGAAAATTAGCCATTACACTGGATGGGCTTGGGCTTGGGGTAGCTGTTTAAGGGTCAAATCATTTTTATTGTACAAAAGGCTAAAGTATTCATATAACCTCCCGAAACACATCAGTGGGCCATGTATTTTCAAGGAAGATTCATGTAGACTCCGTCGTAATGAAAGGCATGCACTGTAGCTTGAGTCTAGATGCCCCTCCCAAGCCTCGTGTGGTCACAGTGGAGATCCTCAGAGGTGGCAGGGTTTAGGTGTGACGCTGGGATTAAGGGTGTATGATTCCTAGACTGGCCCACCATTGGACTGGCATAGTTCTGGGTGTGCAGAGCCGGAAGGCCCCCCTGGGGGTGGGCACGGCCTGCCCTAAGGCGCACGGCCTGGTAGAACACCGAGAGCAGCAGGAGGGCTGCTGTCCTCAGTCCCACGCTGCCGCTTCTGCCTGCCATGGACCGTTTCGCTTCCGTGACGCCACCCTGCCTGGGACCCAGCCCACTAGGGACTGAAACCTCCTCACACAGTCTGCCAAATAAATGTTTCTTCCTTTAATTCTGGTTGCCAGATGTTTCACCTCAGCAGTGTGTCGGCCTTGGGTAAAACTTCCTCTTTCCGGTCACCGTCACTTCTCAGAGGTCGGGGAGCGCCCGGGTCCCAGGACGGAAATGTCGACAGAAACACAGCACATCACGTCTGCAGCCTGAGATGAGATCGCTGTGTTTCTGGGGTGCACGGCTGCCTGGGAGAACGTGTTTTTATAGCACACATACATGTGTACCACTTACCCAGCCGAGAGTCCCCATACAGACACGGGAAATAAACCTTTTAAATTGTTCAAGCCTTGTTTTATTTGAAACCATACCTCCAAGGGCATCTCTGAAGAGTGGCAATGGGTGACAGTGTGTGCAGGTGCAGTGCCTGTCTTGCGTTGCTGAGCAGCCCCAGCCGGCCAGCGACACCTTTCAGCATAGTCGGCCCTCAACAGGCCCCGTCCAGGGCTGCGGACTTAACCACTGCCGCAGGAAAGTGCAGTCAGCTCGGTGAGCTTCGGTTGAAGTGGTCTTCGTCATTACTTCCTCGGCAATGCAGTGCGGCAGGTATTCACATAGATTGGCATCGTGTGGGGTATTAGGTACTCTAAGTTGTCTGGAGAGGACTTAGGGTACAACAGGGAGCCACACTGGGCAGTACCTGCCTGCAGTCCCAGCCCTCTGGGAAGCTGAGGCGTGAGGATAGCAAGTTTGGGCCCACCCTGGGCAGTTTAACAACGTAGCAGGACCCTGTCTCAAACCTGAAAGGGGCAGGAAATGTGGCCCGCTGAGAAGCCCTGGCTGCAATCCCAAGTACCACAAAAAGCAAAAAGGAGTGAGCAGGAGGCCCATGTGGGTTATATACAAACATCCTGCCACTTTTATAAGGGACTCAGGTATCCCTGGACATTGTGAAGCCGATCGCATGCACATACGGTGGCCGCCCATGACCCCGAGCTCCTCTGGGGGCTGCCGTAGGCCACCTGCAGAGAGGGTGCCCAGCCTGTGCACCGGCAGGGCCCTGAGGTGCTCTTGTGCTGGGGACGCACATAGGAACGGCAAGATCACAGAGGACGCATCTCTGTCGAGGGACAGGAGGTTAAAGACAGGGCTTTAAATGATGTTCTGTCTGCTCTGTGGCTGCTGCTATAGTTTATTTTGAGACAAGGACTCATGGCATAGTGAGTAGCCCAGGCCGGCCTTGAACTTGCTGTGATCCTCCTGCCTCAGCCTCCCGAGGGCTGGGATTACCAGTGTGCCCCACCACGCCTGACTTACTTCTAACAGTTAGTGAGAGAAGCTGCTGAAATCTCTGAGTAGGATTTCTTCTTTGTGCTCTAGGTTTCTGCTTCAAGTATTTTGCAGCTGTTAGTCCACAAACATTGAGAATTACAATGTGTACACACTTTTGATAACTGACCATTTCATTAGGATGACCTGACTTTATGTCTAACGATATTCTTTGCTCTGTAACCTACTGCTTCATTTTTAGCTTTTTATTCAAAAACTAACTTCCTGATACTTCCTGATGTCACCATAGCCGCTCTGCTTTTCTTCTATCAGCTTTAGGACTTAAGACACTTTTCCTCGTGTCACTCAAACCTGCCCGAGATTTGGCAGTGGGCTCTGTTATGGCAAGTGTACGTTAAGCTTGATTTTTACCCAGTCTGATAATATCTGCCTTTTAATCAGGCTATTAGTCCATCCACATAGAATGCAATAATTGATATATTTAAGTTTAAATCTACTATCTTACCATTTGTTTGCTATTTATCCCCGTTCCCTGTTCTCTTTTTCCTTTTTTTCTGCCTTATTTTACATTTACATTTACATTTATATTTACATTTACATTTATTTTGTTATGATTCTATTTTATCATTTTGTTCTTATTAACCATAATTCTTTTTGTTATGGGCCTATGATGTATTCATCTTTATCTTTCTGTATCTAACTTAAATTGATACTGTACCCAAAATTCTGATACAACACACAGTGCACGCACACACCTCTGCATGTGTACAGCCGCACTTGCCTCTGTGTGTGCAGACCTGGGCACACCTGTGTATGTAATGATATGCAGCTCTGCGTGTATGTACCGTACACACCGCCATATGTGTGTAACGAACTGGGCACATCTCTGCCACACACAGGCATGCTGTGAGAATCTGCTTCCATAGCTCCTCAGTCTCTATGCTGCGGGTGCCACGGCTTTGCATGTGACATAAAACACACACTACATCTTCATTACTTTTGTTTAAATGATCAATTATCTTTTAAAGAGGAGAAGAAATGCACATGCTGTCGGCTCTCTGTGCCTGTGGATGCAGCCCCTAGGCCAACTTAAGGGGTTAAGCACCCTCAGATTCTGTTACTCTCAGAGGTCCTAGGCCCGATTCCCTGCAGATGCCGAGACAGCTGTTTGCCAAGCAGACACGCTGCTGCCTTCCTCCCCCTGTGCAGGGCCGTCTTCCGCCGAGGGCTGGGGCTCCCGTCCGCTGCCTCGCCTTCATCACCCCCGCAGCTTCCCTCTCCAGGGCTGCTTGCTTATGGGTCTGCCTCTTCCTCGGGTAGCCCTCGAGCCACAGGTGGTGCTGCACCCACGGGAATCCAGGCTGCAGGGCTTTTCTCCAGCAAATACCCCTCAGTGATTTGTCGAAGTTTCCTTCAAATGTGCATATACCAGTTTATAACACAGTTTTGTGCTACAATCACGCTTTGTATGTGTGCGAGTAAAGGATGTGTGCGTGTGGTACTGGGGATTGAACTCAGAATTTTCACACTGAACTGTATCCCTAGTCCTTTTAAACTTTTTTTTTTTTTTGAGGCAGGATCCCTGCAAATTGCCCTGGCTGGGCGCACACTTGTGATCATCCTTCCTTGGCCTCCTACAATGCAGAGACTATTCTTAACAAACCTGAAACATCCAGGTGACATTCAGGTGGCACTGTATAGTCAGTGCTTACTACAGAAACAGATTTAATGCAAGATATACAAATATATAAGAAATTTACAAGGTTGGCTCGCAATGGCCGCCCGCAGAGTCAGATGCGGAAGAGTGTGAACGGGCCGTCTGCGCAGTGGACATCCGAAGGACCCAGTCGAAGGCCTGGAGCCCACGGCGGTGTCCCACACAGGAGGCCAAAGGGTCTGTGCTAGAGACTGGTGGCTCTGTGTGAGAAGCCAGCAGACGACATTCCAGGGGATGGTGAAGCCTGGAGCCCCCTGAAGAAGCAGAACCAGCCCTCCCTCCTCCATTTCCCCGTTACACCGTTCTGCTGACGCTCTTCCCTGGGTTGGTCTCCCACATCCAGAGCTATGCTGGTCCAGCTCAGCGGAGTTTGCCTACTCAGGGTGACACAATCAGATAACTGTCACAGATGCTGAACACTCATACCAAGGACAAACAGACTTGAGAACTGCCACTTGCTCCAACACAACCAGCTGTCTACCCTGGCAGCTCTTGGTGTTGGCTTGCTGATATGAAGGGGTGGCCTGGTTAACATCCGTCCTGCCCATCTCAGCAGAGCCCCAGGACCAAGTCCAGCGTGGCAGGAGGAATTACATCCTCCTGTGTATCTTCTGCCCTCCTTCCTCTCCCACATTCCGATCAGACATTACCCAGAGCTCCATCTTAGAAGCCATCCTGACAGTCAGGATATCAGAAGCAAAAACAGGGCAAGTTTGCAAACATGGGAAAGAGTACGGAAGACACGCTCAGTATGATTGGAATAGTAACAGCAGAGCTATTACCACCCTGGCCTGAAGGGAAGAAGGAACAAGGCAGATGCCAGAACCCAGAAGAAAAGAAAAAGCCTCACAAAACACATACAAAAGGACCATCTGGAGATGGATGGAGGTCTCCACACAGCGCCTCTGGGGAGGCTGAGGAAGCACCCGCCAGCCACAGCACACTCTCCTTCCCTGCTCCTGTTGGCGGAACTGCACCTTCCTGCCCAGCACCCCGTGCCCAGCCCTGCTCACTCTCCCTCACCGTACTGAACTCCCCTTTGTGAGTGGAGCCCAAGTTGGCCACAAGCTTATAAAATCGCAGATCTCAGAGATCCTGCGAATCACACACCAGATGGACCTCATTAACTCCCCAGCCAGTGTGAAGGAGAGAGGAAATAGCCCATTAGAAACCTGCAAACTACCAACACTCACAGCTGTGTTCTAATTGCAGTGCAGTCACAGAGAAAGGTAATCACCGCTTGCCTAAGAGGTTGTTTGTGACCCTTCTAATCTCGGAATCATGCAGCGACCAACTCCAGTCTAACTAGAGCACCACTGGCCTCAAAACTAATCAACCAAATGTAAACCTGCAAGCTAAAAAGGGAACCAGTATGAGTTGATTGAAAAACATGAAGATAAATCCATAAACCCAAAATGATTCCACTTCATCTGATACTCAATAAACTCTAGATAGACACAAAGCACACAACACTGTAATGACAGAATGTCCTATTATCTCTATATTTTTGACAAGCATCTAAGACTTCACTTTAAGTGAACTCACAAGCACAGATAAAACCCCAAACTGACAATGTTACATTTCACAGTCCTGCATTTCGTGAGAGCATGTCGCCCGCCCTTCCTCTGTGGGTAACCCCAAGCCTTGTTCCAGAACAAGGTGAGTAATTGGCGGGCAGCTCCCTTACCAGGCTGACAAGACTCAGTTATGAAGACGCATGACCCCAGTGACAGCTGCAGGAGCTCGTGAGACCTGCTAGGCGATGTGCAGACTCCAAGGCTGGGGGGCATTTTAATAGATCAACAGGAAGAGACCCAGCGTTCAGAGCTGACCCCACAGGTAACACTGATCTGCACTAGGGCAGCGTGCAGGTAAGAGCGCATTTACATCACAAAATCACCGTGACGCTGGTCTGAGAGACTTCTAAACACAGTTTCATTATGGTGACACCAGCAGCACGGCCACCACCGCCCCGGTCACGCACATGAGGAACTGTCATCAGGCTGGACCCACGTGGGCAAGCCAGCCATGACAGCATGGCAGCCACACTCACCTCCCCACACCGGGAAGGAGGAGATGAGTAACCAGCACCCAAGCTCGCCCCACAGTCCCCAGAGAGACCCCCCACACACTCCATGTAACAGCAGCACCCCGCCCACCCGATGCACTGCCCTGGCCAGCAAGGGTGCCCTGGTCCGCAGGCTGCCCCCAACTTCATGATGGATTCATCCACCAAGGAGAGTGCAGCTGCCTTGCTGCTAGAAGGCAGGACCTGCTGGGGCTGTTGTGGAACTGTCCCTGGGGAGTGACCTGGCCCCGCGACTCTGGCTGCCCCCTTCCCTTCTGCTCTGCTGCTGCCAGGAGATCAGCAGCTGTCCTCTGTCACGCTTTGCCGCCACGGCATCTCCGCCTCGGAGCTGGCAGACCTCGGACCGAACCCCGAGCCAGCCCAAACCTTCCTCTTTAAGCCGACTTTCTCCAATGTTTGGTCACAGAAATGACAGTCTGACTGATACAACATACGTGCATAGGAGCACAGGCATGTGTGAATGTGTGGAGACGTGTGCATGTGTGCACAGGCGTGCACATGCTTGTGCTGGCCTCTAGCTGGCCAGTTCCTAGGGGACAGTGGTGTGTCTGGCTTCAGGATCCCCAGCAGCACCTCTCACTGTCCTGACCAGCGGGTCCCTGGTGACAGTGCTGGGTGTGCCCTGACCCCCTGGGACAGCGTCCCGTCGTATATGCCCACAGACACCAATTCTGCCACACAGCCGAGTGGTGCCTCAGAGGCACCGCTGGGTGCCGGGGTCCTGGGCATCTGCGTGTGAGTGGCATGGCAGGGTGCACACGGATCACCCACATCAGCGTCCACATCAGCACGCCGCCTCCCCGAGAAGAGCACAGCTTCTGCCTCGAGGCGCGTGTGCTGCCAGCTGAGGGCCTCTCCTCAGGAGCCGACGAGGCCTGAGCAGTCAGGTGAGTGGGTGCTGGGCGGCCATGCACTCCTGCCCTGGCACCGTCCCAGCGAGCACATCCCGGGAGTGGGCATCCTTCTCCACCCTTCAGCACACCTCTGCCAGGGCGAGCAGACAGCGCAGCTCCAGAAGCCAGGAGCTGGGTGACCCACCACAAGCCCGGCTCCCAGGAAGTGGAGAGAGGTCCAGGGCAGCCTGGGGACCGAGCCAGCCTCCCACACTGCCACACCAGCACAGGGGCCAAGGGGCACCAAGGGACCCCATGCCGCAGAGGTGGGCACTTCGTGCAGGGTTTGAAAGTGCCCCCAAAGCTCGCAGTGGAAGCTTAAGCCCCTGCCATGTGCCGGGAGGTGGAGTCTTTAGCAGGCAACAAGGTCCTGGGGGCTCTGCCTTCCCCGAGGCATTGGGCAGTGACCACGGGTGGGTTCCTGGGAAAAGACACTGACCGCCTTCTTTTCCCCCCTTCCCGCCCCGCTCCCAGCACCTCCCTCCCCTCCCCTTCTCTGTCTGTCTCTCTCTCTCTTCTCCCCTCCCTCTCTCTCTCTCTCTGCCTTAACCCTCACAAGATGCCAGTCCAGTGACCTCAGACTTCCCCACCCCCAGGACCGTGAACCAGATGAATTTCTTTCTTTTTTTTTCTTTTGGGGCCAGGGATTGAACTGTGCTCTTGCAAGGCAGGCGCTTGTTCGGCTGAGCTAAACCCCAGCCCTAGATGAATTTCTTACACGTTCCATTAGGAAACAGCACCCTGTACAGGGCGCACGGCTACAACTCCAGCTCTGGTTTCTCTTGTTGGGCTCCTACTTCCACGGGTGATGGAGCCCACGAGTAGTGGCCATCCTATCTTCTCCTGTTTAAAACTATACACACATCCATTCAACCATCCAGGTAGGGGCCGCACATACCGCCCGCCCCATCTCCCCTCAGCTGTAGGCTGCACCCATGCTGGGCATGGGGGCTGCCACCCGTCCTCACATCTCTCCAGTCCCTGCGAGACTCCTCGGGGTAGGAGCCCTGCACTGCAGCCAGGTGGTGAGTGGAGAGGCCCCAGCATGCCCGCCCAGGGCTGGAAATCGGGCCACCCACCGGGACCCTGCCCCAGCAATGCCAACACAGCCTCAGGTGGGCACTGCCCAAGGAGAGGCACCCCCCAGGCCAACCCTTTCCTGCCATCCTGAAAAGCCACTGTCTTAGTCTTTTTCTGTTGCAATCACTAATCTCCACTGACTGGGTAACTTACAAAGAAAGGAAATTTATTTCTCACAGATCTGGGCACTGGGGTCCTAGGTCAAGGTGGCACCAATGAGTCCTTTCTGCACACAGGGACTCCACAGAGCCCTAGGAGGGCACAGGGTCTCACGTGATGTGACCTCTGCTGACAAAGCCACAGTCCCCCTAGGCACGGTGGTGCACACTTGTAGTACCAACTATTCAGGAGGCTGAGGCAGGAGGGTTGCTTGAGGCCAGGCATCCTGGCTCGTTACAGGCCTCATCTGGAGATCCATCAGATGGCATGGCCAGATTAGGTTTCTGCTCTCTTACTACCCACAGTGGGGAGCAAATTTCAACTTGAGTTTTGGTGAGAACATTCAAACCATAGCAGCTACCATCCTGCTGTTGCAAATTTTTAAAATCATAATGTAAAACACAAAATTGAGCAGGGTGTTTATTCTAAGCCAAATCTAAATTCCCTGCACTCGTGTGGAACAGGAAAGTGTTTCCAGGCACCTCTCAGAGTGATGATCTTTAAGATGAGGTCACCTCTCCAGTGAAAGCAAGAAGAGGTGACAGCAGGAAAGGCTGAGGGCCTGAGAAAAGTCTCTCCCAGAGCAGCACTGACAGAAATGGTCTGAATCAGTATTTTCAGAGGCTTGGAAATTGACTAAGTCCGCACAATCCAAAGAGAAGTGTCTGGACTCAGAGAGGGCTCGTTTCCCCGGCACTAGAAATTCAACCCGGGGTCTTCTCGTCTCCAGCCTCCTTTTTTTTTTGGAGACGGGATCTTGGAAAGCTGCAAAGCTTAGCCTTAAACTCATGACCCTCCTGCCCCAGCCTCCCAGAGGGCTGGGATTACAGGCCTGAGCAACCACACCTGGTTCAGTAACATTTTAACTTGCCTATTTCTGTATCTTTTTGCCCAGATCTGCGGTAAGCTGGAAAAGCAGCCAACCTGCATTGACGGTGAAGTCCAGGGTCGGGCACCACTGGAGGAAGCAGACGTGCCTGGGCCTTTCACCTCCCGTGCAGACGGGGAGGAGGCCGCTCTGAGCCACCACAGGTCCCGTCTGCGTGCAACTCCACTCAGCTCCCACAGGCACTGGCCTGCTCCCTGGGGACTTCCTGGCTCTGAAGAACGTTTGACGGGACAGCTTCCCGAGGCGGCAGGAGATGACAGCTGGCACATGAGGGGCCTGCCGCACTCTGCGGCTCTGTGCACCCCAGGCTGAGCCCACACGCGGGCCAAGCGTTTCTCAAAAAGGACCCAGATGGCCCCAGGCCCACACGCCTGGCTGACCTCGGGGCCGCACCAGCCCGAAGCCAGGATCAGCAGGTTTCCTGCTGGATGCTGAAGGTTCCCCCAACAAGCACAGGTAGCCCCTGGCAAAAGTGAGGGGACTCCCTGGGTCTGGCCATGTGAGAACAAGTGATTACTAAGCCACAGGCCGGAGCCCGCAGTGGCATTCGCAACAGAATGCAGATTTAGTACAGTTAGTTCCAAGAGTCACACAAGAAACAGCGGCAATGCAAAGCCCTGGGAGCAGGAAGACCGATCCTAGACGTTATGTCGCCTTACCATAAATGCCAATTTGGAAAAAAAAAAGAGATGAGCGAAGTCATACACGGTCCACCCACAGATGAGACGGAAACAGAAACCCTCCGTTAGGAAAACCAGACTAGGACTCCTAGACAAAGACTTCAAATCAACTACTTTATTTCATTTTTTCTTTGTTATTTTAAAGAGGATAAAGCATAAAACCAACCAAAACAAACCAGTGTAAGTGAAACAGGACTTCAAAATGTTGTGAAATCAACAGTGGTTACCATAATGCTTTTTGTTGTCTTCAAAATAGCTGTAGATACCTTCAGACATAGTAAAAATCAAACAACAGAATAGAACAGAAACAGTAAATCAAAATAGTAAATGCAATAAAGGCTTCAAAACAAGCCAGTGGTAAATCCAAAATAGCCACCATAATGTATCTTGCTGTCTTTGAAATTGCTGCCCATGCCATTGGATATAATAAAATCAAGCAAAACAAAAGAGAATAAAACCCAACCCAACAAAACTATGAAAATGGTATAGGACTTCAAAACAAGATAATAGGGAATCCACAGTGGCTGCAGCCCCCAGAAGGAGACCCCCTGGACGCCACACTGCATACCGCTGTCCTCTGAACCCATGATCAGACCACCGGCCCCAGACCTGCAAGGCTGGTGAAACACCACAGCACCACAAACCTTTCCCCATGAGTCAGAGCCATGTGTGGACTTCGGGGGAGGGAACAAGGCCTCACCATGAAACACACCCCCACTGCAAACCATTGCCATGTGCGGGATGCCGCCGTTGTGGAGACAGCCAGACCCCAGCCCCTTCCAGCACATGGGCTGGCAAACAAGAAGCACCAACACCACCACCAGGCAACTGGCTGATCTGGAAAAACACAGGCTGTGATGACAGCTATTGAGGTGAAATGCAATTTGATGCTTGTGCTGTTTGGGTGTTTCAAATCAGCCGTTTTAAACATGTTCTAAGAACTGAAGACCAAAAAAAGTGTGAAGACAACGTCTCACCAAATAAAGTAGAATATCTGGGTGTGGTGGTGCACACCTGTAATCCCAGCATGTGGGAGGCTGAGGCAGGAGATTGCCATGAGTTTGAAATCAGCCTGCACTATATCTCAAGACCCTATCTTTAAAAATAAATAAATAATAAGGTAGATCAATAGATAGTATTTAAAAAGAATACGTGCACATTCTGGGGTTGTAAAGCACAACAGAAGAATGAAAGCTTACTGGAAAGGCTCCCAGCAGATGTGTGCCGAGCCCCTCCAGGTCAGAGAAACCCGCCAGCCAGGAGCCCACACAACAGGCCAAGTGACAGGAAGGGGAGCCCGGGGCAAGAGAGGAAGGGCCGAGCTCCGGAGCCTCGGGACCAGCTGCGGAGGCTCAGGGACCCAGCAGAGGCATCCAGCCACCCAGCAGGAGCCCAGCAAGCGAGGCGGGCAGAAGTGGCGCCTGCCCCGGCCAGCCCTCTCCGGAGCAGGCGTCTGCCTGGTCATTCCGGTCCCCACCCCAGGAGCACAGCAGGGACTGAGGCGGTGGCATGCGCTCACCTCTACTCCGACTCCTGGAGGGCGGCACCGTGCAGGAGAGCTGCGTGGGGACGCCAGACGCTGGGAGAGGTGACAGGAGGTCACTGCAGGCCTGGGCGCGGAGGCAGAGAATGGGGCTGGGGCCGCTGTGTGCCTGGGGACTCGGAAACCGGGCCAGGCCGGCCGGAAAGGCCCTCGGCACAGGCCTGGCGCCAGCTCGGCGGCGGCTCGCGACGGCCAGGGGCAGACTCGGGCCTGCGCAGGCGTGGGGCTGCGTGTTCCTGACGCGGCTCCGTGCAGGTTGGGCCGACTGCACGCACCGTGTAGCCAGGCGTGTCCTTTGCACGCTGTGGCCTGCACACCCACGAACGGGCGCTCAGGCTGTACTTTCTGAGAAGATGCCAAGCTGTTTTCTGAAGCGGCAGCGACACCTCACGGTCCGCCGGCCAGGCGGCGGGGTCACGGCCTAGGCTGGCCGCTGCCCGCCTCTCCTCCGCGCCCGCGTGCGGGGCGTGGAAGGGCGTCTGAGCCCGCGTCTCCCCGGTGCTTACCCGTGCTGGTGAGGCCGCTCCTCAGTCATGGGCCACTGAGCACCTTCCCTGGGACAGGGCCTGCTCAGGGCCTTTGACCGCAGGGACACAGAGTCCTTTGGTTACCTGGGCCGGAAGGGGCCTGTATTCTGAACGCCGGTTCCTCACCGTGCGTGCTCAGCCAGAACTTTCTCTCATCCTGGTTTTTTTCCCCCATGTTTTGTTAGCGTCCTTTTTGCACGTTTCTCTTTTGGATTTAGTTTAGTTCCCCTATTTTTCTGTTGCTGCTTGTGCTTTTCACGCCGCATGTAAGTTAACACCAAATAATTCAAGATCACAAAAATGTATAAGGTTTCTTCTAGAAGCTTTGTAGCCCTAGCCCTTCCATTTAGGCCCGGGATCCCTTCAAGTTAGCTTTTGTATGTGGTATGACGGGCGGGGAGCTCCGTTCTTTGACCTGCGCACACTTGGCCACCCACCACAAACTCTTACAAGACCACCACAAACTCTTCCTAGCCTTGTGCAAATCAGCTGACCATTGCATAAGGGTTTATGTACTCCGAATAAGGGTTTATTTCTGTACTCCCAAGGCCCTCATGGACCTCTGGTTGTTCTTTTTTTTTTTTTTTTTAAAGAGTAAAATTAAACAGAACAAAACAGAACAAAATAGATCATAAGAAAACAATGTAAGAGACACAGATTTCAAAGCAAGACAACCAGAGATCTTCACTATCATATTGTCTCTTGTTTTCTTCAAAATAGTTGTCCATATCTTCACATACAATGAATTCATACAAAACAAAATAATATAGAACTGATCAGAACAGAGTGATGAAGGCATTTTAGGTCTTCAAGACTAGACAATAGGGAAGTCAACAATGACTGCCATAATGTCTCATACTTTTCAAAATAGCTGTCCATACTATCTTCACATATGTTGAAATTAAACAATACAAAAGAGACTAAAATCACTCTGAACAAAGAATAATAGTATTGCTGGATTTCATATCATGACACTACAGAACAGCACTGGGTACCTTAGTGTCTCTTTTTCTTCAAAGTAGCTGTTCATTTCATCATGCATTATATAATCAATTCTCATAAACTGTGTAGAAGAAGTTCTACACATGCATGAGTCTCTACATGTATACCTATTCTTTCTGTATTAGAGGGAAAAAACAAAACAAGACGAAACAAAGCAAATTCCTAGAAAAACACGAAATGAAAAAGACATACAAACAACAATAGCAAAGAGCCCAGAACACTGACAATATAGGCCTTCAAAACAAGGTGGTATGAGTGTAACTAGGGTTGTTATTTTACATAATGATCTTCAAGAGTTCCTCAGATCACCATATAGTAGTATGCACAATTGTTCCAATCATATGAATGTTAACTATTTTGTTCCAAGAACTTATAGAATTTGTAGCACAATCATCTTAGCTAGCTTAAGTGTGTTTATATAATTTTAGATATTTTTTCTTTTCCCTTCTTTTTCTTTTGCCTCATTTTCCCTGAGATATTATTTTTTCTCCTTTAAGCAGAGATTCTTGTCCTTTCACTGTGTTTATTGAGTTTTTTGTATCTTACATACTCTTACCATTTCGTACACTAGGGAGACTATCCAGTATTTATACATGTGAGTTTGATTTATTTCACTTACGAGTATGGTCTCAAGTTGTGTCCATTTACTTATAAATATCTCAATGTGATCATTCTTTATAGCTGAGCAGTACTCCATTGTATAAAAATACCACATTTTTTTATCCATTCCTCAGTTGATGGGCACTTAGGTTGTTTCCAAGATCTGGCTATTACAAATTGTGCTGCTATAAACATGGATGCACATATATCACTGTGATATGATGTTTTCAGTTCTTCTGGGAATATGCCTAGAAGTGGAATAGCTGGGTCAAATGGGACTTCCATACCCAGCTTTTTGAGGAATCTCCAGGCTGACCTCCACAGTGGTTGCACCAGTCTACACTCCCACCAGCAGTGCAGAAGAGTTCCTTTTTCC
>PVJX010004440.1:83073-95024 GCA_004027295.1 Dolichotis patagonum | reverse complement strand
TTTTTTTTTTGTTCTATTACCATTGGTTCTATCTACCACATTGTGTCTCATTGGAATTTGAATATGTGTGATAGTTCAAACAAATTTTTTTCTTTTTTATCAAAAATGAGATATTATAATACCCATTGATCATTCTCTGTTATTCGGTTCAGAAAGCCCTGGAATTCTTTCACTATATGCATGGCTTTATACTATTGTGTTATTTTTGATATTATTGTAATTGAAACTATACTCAACTATAGCAGAGTAAGAGATATGGTGTTAGATACTGTTGATGTTCAGTTGACTTAATGTAAAGTACTGTTACCTATGTTGTCCTCTTCTGATCTGCTCTGTACTGCCCCCTTTTGTTTTATTCTCTTTTAAATAAAAAAAAAAAAAAAAGAGAGAACCTGGCTCAAGAAAGAAACAAACAAACATGTAATTAGAAAGTGAATTTTTAATGGTTAGTTTTTGAAAGAAAACTTTCGGTTTAATATGAAATTTTTCTTCTTCAGAAATGAAGACTGATCTGAATTTATTATTGGAGTGTCTGAAGTATCAAATGGACAACCCTTTATCACAAAAAGAAGCTTTGGTCACTATTTATTCAATTTGCCAACAAAACAGTAAGACATGATAGTAAATTTTTACCCATAGGTCTAGTATTTTATGTTATGATATGTTATGACATCATATGATATGTTAATTATGCATAGCTCTCTTCTCATTTTCTCTTATGTTTTTCATTTTTTTAGAATAGCCTATACCACATCCACCCACACACAATTTCTATTTTGTTTTATCTCTACACCCTACAGGTGATGCAAGTGTTTATTTTCGGGAAATTGGTGGTTTGATGTTTATAAAGAATCTTGCAAAGTCAAGTGAGCACTGCATGGTAAAAGAAGCAGCCTTATTCACTTTAGGAGCTATTGCAGAAGAAAATGGTAAAATATACAATTTTGTTATCCTTCAAGTATATATTGTATTTTACTCAAAAATAAGGATTTTTTTGTTGTTTTTTGAGACAGAGTTTCACTATGTAACCCACGCTGGTCTTGAACTTGCAGCAGTTTTCCTGACTCAGCCTCCTAAGTGCTGGGATTATAGGTGTGTGCCACCACAACTAATTTTAGAATTTAATTTCTTTTTTATATATTTGATACTTTACCCAGATACTTACATCAAAGGATGAAGATAATGCACAACCAACTTACATATTTTGGGTACAGAAATTCATGTTGACAAGAACACTGTCTACAATATACCTGAAATGAGGTTGAATTTAAACCATCAGTTTGTCAAATATACCTGAAATGAGGTTGAATTTAAACCATCAGTTTGTCAAACTAATTTTATATCTTTATATTTGCCTTAATTAAATATGTCTTCATCAACTTTTGAGAATCAAATTCTGACTAGGAATTGAGGGTACAAGGAAAAATAATCTAGACCTTCCCTTTGATATAGGCAGTGGAGAAAATGCTCCTTTTAGTACTGTATTCAAATTATTATTTTTATTTTTCAATGCTAGGGATTGAACCCAGGGTCTCACATATGTAAAAATGTGCTCTTCCACTGAGCTATACCCCAAATTATTTTTGTAAAATGCTGCTTATTGCGTATTACACACACCAAAAAAACTCACTGTTGTGTAAGTATTGGTTTTTTTATTTTTGAAAAATATTTTTCTCGATCTCTATCTCTTTTTTTTTTTGGTACTGGGGATTGAACTCACAACCTTGCACTTACCAGGCAAGCACTTAAGCCACTGAGCTAAATCCCCAGCCCTTTTTTTTTTTAATCGGTACCAGGGATCAAACTCAGGACTGACTGCTTGCAAGGCAGGCGCTTATGCTGCTGAGCTAAATCCCCAGCCCCATGTCTCTGTCTCTTATTTGTTTTAAGATCTCACTGTGATACCCCGAAAGGCCTCAAACTTGAAGTCTTCCTGCCTCAGCTAGTAAGCTAGCCTCAATTAGCTAGTATTACAGGCATGTGCCATGATACCTGGCTGAAATGCATTTTATTGCTAAAAGAAAACAAGTGTCAAAAATATCACAAATACTCTTTGTTCCTGTGTTTTTCAAAGCAGGTTCCTGAATTTTATTTATTTATTTGCTGTATTTTGTTGCTCATCCTTTTGAAATTTTTTGTCTGATTTTATTTTTTACTGGACATTTTAGACAATTTTAATACATGTTTTGCACCTAGATAAGTACTTTTGATTAAAATACCACTGCTTTGGTCTGCTACTTAAGCATGTTATCAGTTCCTTACAAATTTTGTTGTGTTTCTGGCATATGTCAGTTAAACGAAATCTGACAGAGACCTATCCTTAGTTTGGCAACTTATTTTGCATTTTATTCACCATATTTTAAAATAAGTTTGTGCTAATGTTGTGCTAATTTAATTTGAAATTAAAATTACATTTTGTATTTCAGTTTACTGTCAGCAAAGTTTGTGTACTTCAGAGTTATTTGAAGAATTAACTTCGTTCTTATCTAATGATGATTCAAACACAAATTTGAAAAGAATGTCTGTCTATGTTATTTTGGTTCTGGTTTCAAATAATCGTAAGTACATTTTCTTATGAATTTTTAAAGTAATTTTAAATAGTAAATTGGAATATTCAATATGAAACCTTTTTTTCTAGTCTTTGCATCAGTGTCTTTTTTTTCAAATCTCATTAACTTTTTAGAAATAGTAGCTTTAGAAGAGGAATTAATAGCATACATTTAATCATTTGATGTTTACTTCAAAAAATAGTGAAGTGATTTACTTTTGGGATTTGGGATAATTTTAGATTTGCAGAAAAATTTTCAGTGTAGTATATAATGTTCCCATATACCTCCTACCCAGAATAAAGTTATTTTTTAAAATTTTATAGCCAGGCGTGGTGGTACATGCCTATAATCTTAGCACTCGGGAGGCTGAGGCAGGAGGATCGTTGCAAGTTCGAGACTGGCCTGGGCTACAAAGTGAGCTCAAGGCCAGCCTGAACTGCATAGCGAGACCCGGTCTCAAAAAAGGCAAAAAAAAATTTTATTGGTGTGTTTTACATATACATAATGATAACAATCATCATGGAGATTTTGTACTTGTACATGATATATCTTGCTTCTTTTTTCCCCATTCCTCTCCCCTCCTTTGAATTCCCCCTCCTTATCTACAAAAACTTTGTTGCCATTATTTTCTTTGTATTCTTTTTTTCTTGTCCCTTTCTTCCTTACCACCCCCTTTTCCCTTTCTTTTTTTTCCCCGCCCTTTCCCACTTGAATATTTTCTTCCCATTTCCCAGTTTTATACACTTTCAGTTTTTCTCATTGCTAAATCTTGGAAACATCCCAAATCCCCATCAAATGATGAATGGATAGTTATTTTTTAACATTACTTTAGTTAAGTTGTTAGGCATTTAATTGCTTCTACATTTACTTTTGCTATTTTGGAAAAACTAAAAAATACTATATTTTTTCCACTTGAGAGCATATTTTGGTATTGTAAGAGAGAACCATGATGCAAAATAATTGTTTCATAATTTTTATAGGAAACTTCAAGATGGTCAACCTCTAAGCATAGCATGTTTTCTGTACTAATCTTGATTACAAATGTCTATCTCCTATAATTGTGTACAGTTTCTAATACTTTTATGTGATTTAAAAGATAATTGTTTATTAAAATACTACTCAAATGTTGCTTTACATTTCTTCAATATTATTGCAAAGTGATATGTAATTTATGGCTTTTTTAAGGAACTGGACAAACACTTGTGAGAGAAACAGGTTGTATTACAGTTTTGTCACAGTTGTTCAGGTAAGCAAATATAAATATCTTCTTGTTAATTATTCATTACTTAAGATCTTAATACATTTATATTAACTTTTCTTTTTAACCTTTAGGACAGTTTTTTCAAACTACGAGTTCAATTTGTCAGATAAAACTGTTTTCCAGAGATTTCAGTTGTGGTCTTCAGTATGTAGTACTCTATGTGTCTGTGTCAACAACCCTCAAAATGGTAATTATCTCAAATATTTAAATATAAAAATAAAAACAAGTGAAAACTGGTACTTCCCAAATGTCAAATTTAACATGATGTACTTTATCTCCTTGTAGATGAGAATCAGATGTTTTGCTGTTCACTTTTTCCACATGCTAATGAATGGCTAATAAATTGCATGAAACCTGAGATAATTCGCCCTATTTGCTCATTTGTTGGCCTTACTCTTGCAAATAACAGTAAGTACTTACACTCGAGGAGGTGATACTTGAAATGTATTTTAAAGATAAATGAAAAGTGTTTAATGAACTAATTGAATTAACAAGTTAATTTTATTCTAATTTGCTCAATTGAGATGTATTTATACTTTTGAAGACAAGAAAATCTTAAGAATGAGTATTATTGGGAAGATAGTGAAAGCAGCATAGTTTTATAATTTTCCCATATAGCCTCATAAAGTAGAGCAACTAGATAGCAAAAGTAAAAATTCACAGAATATGTACTGTAACCACAGGAATAAATTTAGAAATGAGTAAAAATAACTAAAAATCCTTAAATAACTGATAATTAAAGACCCAAATTAGCAATATCAGTATAAACTCTGACATCACCATAGATCTTAACAGATACTAAAAGGATAATGAAATAGAAACAATATTATACTACAAAATTTAACAACTTACATGAATTGGACAAATTCTTTGAAGAATATGAATTACTAAAGTTCACTCAAAAGATGCTCAAGTTACATGTATATGCACTAAAGAAATATACATTGTATCTCAATACACAGGGAATTCTAGACCCTATTGAGTTTTACTGGTGCATTCTACAAAAAAATCTCAGGAAAAAAGTAAATAATTGCATGTAAATTGTTCATAGAAATAAAAATGGAAGAAACACTTCCCAACACATTCTATAGTGCATTATGTGCTATACCTAAACCAAATCCCAAAAAAAAGACATTGTAAGAAGACTGCAAGCAATTTTCCCTTATGGATATAGACATAAAAATTCTTAATGAAGTATTAGCCTTGGTTACATAGGAAGTTCAAGACTAGTCTGGGCTACATGTGAGACTTTGTCTCAACAAAAACAACAAAAAAAGTGCTTAGTAAAATATTAACAAATTGAGTCTAACAGTACAGAGAAAAGATAATACATTATGACCAGTAGCATTTATCCCAGGAGTACAAGATTAAAAATTAAATTAGAAGTTAAGATTAGAAAAGTCACCACCTTCACAGACTAAAAAAAAAGAACTATATATGATCTCAATAAATGCAGGAAAAGTGTTTGCATAATTCAAAATACACTTATGATAAGAACTCCTATTAACTTAGAAATAGAAGCAAACTTCTCTAACATGATAAAGGACCTCTATACAATATTACAGTTTATATAATTAATGATGAAAGACCTAGTCCTTTCACACAAGACTGGAAAAAAAGAAATGCTGTTCTCATTATTTTAATATTTTACAGGATGTCCTAACCAGTGTAAGACCAAGAAAATGAAATGAAATTGAACAGAAAAAAGAAATAATTATTTTTTTTCATAAATTACATGATTGCCTATGTAGAAAATCTAAAACTATTAGAACTAGTAGTTAGGTTATAGCAGTTCTATACAAAGTCAGTTATTTCTGAATACTGCAACAAATAATTAGAAACATAAATGATCTCTTATAATAAAAACAAAAAGGTAAATACTTAGGGATAGATTCAATGAAATATTTACAATACCTGTGTTGTAGTTTTTCTGTATCCTCCAAAGTTTCATTGAAGGCTTCTATGTGGCACTATTTGAAAGTAATAGAACTTTTAGGAGATGGGTCTAGAGGAAGGAAGTTAGGTCTTTGGAGGTGTGCTTTGAAGTGGATATTGGGACCCAGGCCCCTTCCTTTTTTTCTCTCTTTGTGCCTCCCAGTTGTCACAAGATGAGCAGTTTCCTCTGCCATACATTTCATCGTGATGTACTGCTTTGCTGCAGTAGTGGAGCCAACTGATCATAGAGCTAACTGATCATGACCTGAAATTCCTGAAACCGTGAGCCAAAATACCAGCCTTTCCTCCATGAGTTTTTATCTTAGGTATTTTGTTACAGTGAATGATGCAACTGTGTATTCTGAAAACCACAAAATATTACTGAAATAAAGAATACTGGGCTAGGGATAGCTCAGCAAGCATGAGGTTATAAATTTGATTCCTGCTACCAAAAAAAAAAAAAAAAAAAAAAGGGAAGCCAGATGTGGTGGCACATACTTGTAATCCCAACACTCGGGAGGTTGAAGTGGGAGGATAGTTGTGAGTTCAAGGCTAGCCTGGGCTACAACATGGGTTCAAGGCCAGACTGAACTGCATAGCGAAACTGTCTCAAAAAGACTAAATAAGTAAATAAAGGGAGATATATAATACTCAAAAATTTTTTATTTTTTTTGTTTTTTGGTACCAAGAATCGAACTCAAGACCTTGTGCTTACCAGGCAGGCACTTAGGCCAGTGAGCTAAATCCCCAGCCTGATGCTCATGAATTTTTAAAACTCGGCATTGTAAGAATGGCACTTCTCAAATTCATCTCTAGCTTCCTGGCATTCCCAATCAATATTTCAGCAGGCTTTTCTGATATGGTGATTCTAAAAGTTAGTGGAAATGCAGTGAGCATAAAATAATAAACTGTTTTTGAAAAAAGGCAAAGTGGTAGAACTTCTATTACCCGATTTCAATATTTATTATGCTATAATCAGAAATATTTGGTGTAGATATAAACATTTAGATTAACAAAATAACATAGCCCAGAAATAGGTCCATAAATACAATATGTGGTTTTTTATTTTTACAAGGTGCTGTGTTAAGGTTAATTTAAAGAAGGAAAATTTTATTTTGGCTCATGGTTTCAGAGGCTTCTGTCCAGGTCACTTGGTCCCGTTGTCTCTAGGCCTGTGATAAGGAACAACATCATGGCAGGGAGCATGAAGCAGAGCACAGCTGCTCATTTCATGATATCTGGGAGGCAGAGAGAGAGCTTGCTTTTATAATCAGTCCTTCCCCTCAAGCCCGATGAGCTATGAATCTGTGAATGGATTCATCCTTCCAAAGGCGTGGTACCTGAAAACTTCTACACTGAGGACCAACCTTTCCATACATGAACTTTTGAGGTGCATTTAAGATCCAAACCACTGGACCAGGGATTTAGCTCAGCAGCTCAAGCACTGCCTGGTAAGTGCCAGGTCGTGAGTCCAATCCCCAGTACCAAAAAAAAAAAAACAAAAACAAAAAATCCAAACCATTATAAGTGTCATGGGAATTCTGTAGGTGGAAAGATGGTATTTTCAACTAATGGGTTAGGAAAAAATGAATATATGCAAAATATGAATTTCAACCTTTATGTCACATAATATAAAAAATATTATTTAAAATGACCCAGAGGCCTAAATATGAGTAAAAAATATAAAGCCAGATTAAAAAACATACAAAATCCTCACAACCTGAGTATTAATAAATATTTCTTAAACACAAAAAAGCATGATAAATGTAACTTCACTGAAATTAAGATCTTTTGATCTTTAAAAGATACCGTTAAAATGAAGGGTCAAGCCATAGACTGGGAGGAAATATTTGAGGAATATATATCTGATTAATAACGTGAACACAGAATATGTAAAGAACACTTGAAATCAACTACCAGATAAAAATAGCCTAATGATTAAAAAGTGGGCAGCAGGCTATGGGTATAGCTCAATAGCAAAGCCTTTTACCTAACAGTTTAAAAATGTGTAGTGGGCTGAGAATATGGCTCAGTGAAAGAGCCTTTGCCTGGCATATATGGGTTTGATCCTCAGCACTACAAAATACAAGTAGGGAGAATATTTGAATAGATACTGTGCAAAGAAAATGTGAATAGAAATAAACACTTGAAAAAATGCTTAAAAGCATTGTCATCAGAAAAATTCAAACTAAAACGCTTCTGAGATACCACAACTTACCTACTAGCATGAGTAAAAGGAAAAAAGGCTGAGAATGTTAAATGAGGCAAAGATATGGACCAATTGGAACTTTTATACATTGCCGATTTATATCTATATTCAGGTATTTAAAACAAATACTCATGTTTTACATGTAGAATATTGTATCTCTGGAATTCTAATAATTGGAATCTATTTGCATGATACCTTGACATTTCCTATTTCTCTGACAACTCAATTGAGGGATAATCACAGGATTTCATTATTCTCAGCAAGCTGATATGAAATATAAATTAGAAGAAATCTGAAATCTTCAACATACAACCAATATGAACTATGAACTAGAATGTTTTGCTTATAAGCATTATTGTTTAGGCTGTAACCTAGAATCTTTATAACAGGGCCACTGTCATCTAAGAGCTTAAAAACACATACTTTTGTGGGGCTGAGAGTATAGCTCAGTGATGGAGTCCTTCTGTAGCACTCTCCAAAACAAACTCCTTCTTTATTTTTATTTTATTTATGTATATATTTATTTATATGGGATGGGTACTGGAAATTGAACTCAGGATCTTGCACTTACCAGGCAGGCACTGTGCTACTGAGCTATATCCCCAGCCCCAAACTCCTTTGTAAAAAAAAATAAAATACATTTTAGTGAAGAAGCTGTTTTGGAGTCTCTGTAATATTGAAAAAGTTTGCTTATTCTTAAATAATGTTTCCTTACAGTTTCTCAGGTGTACAAAATTCGTGATGTGATATTTGTAGATTATTAATGTCTTCGTTTTGTTGAGCAATATGAACATTAATCCTTTGCCCTTTTTTGTGTGGTCTTGGGGATGAGTTTGGGTGTTCTCTAATGTGAACTACTTCCTCAGACTTTATTTTAGCCTCTTTTAAGTTGCCCAAGCTGGCACTGAATTTTTCAGTCCCCTTGCCTTTGCTTTCCCAGTAGCTGAGATTATAGATGGATGACTCTGTACCTGGATGATTTTTGCTTTTAAATCATCTTTTAATTTGTAGAACTAACCTGGAAAAATAGATTTGTGGCAGAATTAAACCACTAGACCACATACCCATTTGATACAATCCTATTTCTATGATAGGGGCTGTGAAGACTATTGAACCATAGACTTGTGGGATACTTCCCCATCAGAACCATTTCAACAAGGAACAAAGGCTTTAGACTTAAAAAAAAATGTATCTGTCACTGGATCTTTGCTTGAAATATTGCTCAGAATACCTTCTAAAAGTAAAAAGAATTACATGTAAATAAGAACAATGAGATACGTGGTTTTAAAATAGTTAAATAATTTGCCCTTTTGTAGATTTTAGCAATCTGAGGAATGAGTTATGCTGGAATTCAGAAAATCAACAGTTTGTTAATTTCAGTGCCAAGCAGCCAACCATGGTGGCACATGGCTGTAATCCTGCACTCAGGAGACTGAAACAGGAGGGTAGTGGCAAGTTCAAGGCCAGCCTGGGGTACATAGTGAGTTTAAGGCCAGCCTGAACAGTATAGTAAGACCTTGTCTCAAAAAAACAACAACAAAAAAAATTAATACTAACCTACATGAATGAATCTATTCTTTATAGCTCTATTAAAAGATTTATTTAGTAATGTTAAAGGACAGCTTAATATTTTTGTTGTAAAACACAACAGTCCTCATTAAATGAAGATAGATTTCTTATACACAAAAAGCAGTATTGTACTATATATGTACTTGTATTGTGTAAAAGTGAAGTGCTTAAGTAAATAATCTGCCCTTTGATTATGTGTATGCACAAAGATTATATTTTTTAAATTCTTTAATTTTGGGACTTTTAATAAGTGTTTTAAAAAGTCTAGTCAATGGTATATTTGGTGCACTGTTAATTGAATGAAATCATATGCTAGCCTTGTTTGACACTAATAGTTCTGCTGTTTTATTCCTTAAGTTTATGTTCAGAAATACTTTATATCTGTGGGTGGACTGGATATATTGTCTCAAGTTCTTGTACAGCTGGAATCTGATTCACACAAGACTCCTTCCAGTGCTAAGCTTGCAGTGGTGGTTACAAAGACAATGGATGCATGTATTGCTGATAATCGTGAGTGAAAAATGCTTGTTAGTAAGTTTTTTAAAACTGAATTTTGTTTGAGTTCAGCAGGTGAGTGTTGAAATGGTAGATTAAACACTAACATAAATTAGACTTTCAGCTTTTCAACAAGTGGAAAGGAACCTTAGAAATTATCTAATCCATTTCTTTTCCCCCCATCATGGAAGTTATAACTTTCCTAAGAGTTCATATCTAGGCCTTCTGACTCCAAATCTAATTTGATAGTCTGTAAATCTTTATAAGATTCTATTGGCAATCACAAATAACTGAAAAAGTAGTTTAAAAAGTGATGCAGTGCCTGTTGTGTGCTTAGCTCCAGAGAGAGAAAATTTATTAAGACAAAATCCCTTAAGGAATTCACAAACCTATTCTTGGCACTAGTATTGTTAGACTCTGGGTGAACTCTAGTAAAAGTCCCATGAGGTGAAGATGGCTTAAAATAATGGAATTCTTGAATTTTATCACCTCTCAGCATAAATTCAATTATGTTTCATTACATCGTTAACATCAGTAGAAGTTGAGCATGATGGCTCATGCCTATAATCCCAGGACTTGGGTGTCTAAGACAGGAGGACTACCTCAAGTTCAGGCTACATGACAAGACCCTGTCTCAAAAAAACAACATCAGCCGGAGATTTAGCTCAGCAGCATAAGTGCCTGCCTTGCAAGTGCATGGTTGTGAGTTCGATCCCTGGTGCCAAAAAAAAAAAAAAAAAAAAAAATCAGTAGAACCATGATCAGTTAAGAGACTATTTTAATATTAGGTAGGATTTGATTATGTAGATATGTCTTTGCTATTAGTATCCAATGTGGATAAAAAGAGATGTGTAAGATATAAGTGGATATACTCAGTTTTTAAGAAGGTAGTAGTCTTTGCATTTACAACATTATGAAGGAACAAAAAGTTTGCTTTGGAGCCAGAGATTTAGTGCAGCTCAACCACTTGCCTGGTAAGCACATGGTCATGAGTTTGATCCCTGGTACCCCCCCCCAATTGCTTTGGGAGGATTAATGAGGACTGTTATAGTAAGCCATCTTATTACAGTGAGTTTATATTAACACTTAAGCACTCACATATATTAGATGTTATATATGTATATTAGATATTATATATTTAATACTCTTCCTGGGTAAGTGCTGAAAAACCCGTATGTATATTTATAAGTTTTAAATTTGTACTTACTATTTTTTCTATTTTATACTAATAGCTACTTTTGGAGTGGTATTGTCCAAGTACTGCATTGTTTCAAAACTTCTGGCGTTACTGCCTCATGAAAGTCTGGATTCAGCAGAAAAATTTAGCATCATTCTTGCTCTTGGTCATTGCACAGAAGATTGTGGTTAAGTATTGGTTTATGTAGTGTGCTTATTAAAAGAGTAGTAAAATATATATTTGTTTTTTCCTCTATAGTTATATGAAAGTATGACTTAGTCATTGAAGTATTTCTTTCTCCCAGTCATTTAGGACCCAACTAGTTATTTTAATTCTGCATCCTCCTTCATTCATTGTATTCAGTTGGTCATTAAGAATTATGGTTCTACTTCTTTTGTCCCTTTTTATCACTTTCTATCCATTGCCAATGTTACACTCTTAATTTAGGCATTCAACTCTTAGCATCTTTAACCAAGATTACTGTAATAGCTACCTCCCTATGCTCTATGCTCATTTCCTCCTCCTCCTTTTTTTTTGGGGGGGGGTGGGTTTGAGACAGAGTCTCACTATGTAGTACAGGCTGCCCTTTAACTCACTATGTAGCCCAGGCTGGTCTTGTGCTCAACAGCAGTCCTCCTGCCTCAGCCTCTCAAGTGGTAGGATTACAGGCATGTGCCATCACATGTGATTGCTGTACCTTTTTTCAAACCAAGTAAGGGCAGTTTGTTCACTTTTTTTTTTTTTTTTTTTTTTTTT
>PVJX010004440.1:0-82973 GCA_004027295.1 Dolichotis patagonum | reverse complement strand
AATAAAATAGTTGTCTTCTATTTTAACTTTTCATATATTTTCCAGAGGAAAATCAGTATGACCTTTTTAAAAACAATGGACTTCCACTCATGATACAAGCTTTAACTGAATCTCAAAATGAGGAACTAAACAAAGCTGCCACTTTTGTGCTTTACAACTGCAAAAAGATTAGTAAGTTTACTTTTATATAAGAAAATAGCAACTATAGTTTATACAAAGAATTTATATCTGTTCCAGTAAGTCAGGTCCTGTTAGTCTCCAGTTCTTCTTACACTTGAAAAACAGAGTATATAATTTAGATATAAAATCTCGGGTACTCCATTGATCATTCTCTGTTATTCGGTTCAGAATGCCCTGTGATTCTTTCACTCTTTGAATGGTTTTATACTATTTTGTTATGTTTGATACTATTGTATTTGAAACTATGCTCAACTATAGCAGAGAAAGAGATACTGTGATAGCTACTGTTAATGTCTGGTTGTTTTAATGTAAAGTACTGTGTTGCCTATGTTGTCCTGTTCTGATCTGCTCTGTTCTGCCCTCTCTTGTTTTAGTCTCTTTAAAAAAAAAAAAATCTCGGGTACTTTCAACATATACAGACCTATCTAGAAGAGAGCAGCAGTAGAGATAATTCACTTATTTTATGCTATGTGGCCAGATTTAGTTTTTAGGACATAAGAATTGAGAGTGATTTATTACTAAATCATAATATATAAGACATTCATATATTTATTTAAAATATGCTAAAATGTTATATGCTAGGCAGTATGCTGGGCATTGGGAATACAGTGATAAAAACATAGTATATATACTCAGCTTATTTTAACTACGTAAATATACAGCAATAGAAAATTTTTAGAATGAGATTATATATTATTATAAATTGACTTGAGTGAAGCCACAATGCTAGGGCATACGTGTAATCCCAGCACATGGAGGCTGAGTCAGGAGAATCGAAAGTTCATGTACATCCAGAGCTACATAGCAAATTCAAGTCTTACTTGGACCAGAGTGAGAGCCTGTCTCAAAAAGTCAAAACAGACAACAACAACAAAAAGACATAGGGTTATGAAGAGATGAGCCATGGTGATTAAGAGTTTATAACAAAGGAATCAGACCTAGACTTTGAAATGTCTTTGGAAGAAAGTAATTCTTGAGCTGAGATCTGAATAACTAGAGTTCATCATGCAAAAAGAAGGAAATTTATTATGGGTGAGTAACTTGAGCCTGAGCAGCAATGAGAGTCAAAGGCTTTGTGACAGGAAGGAGCCTGGTACATTCAGGGAATTGATGACTAATGTGGCAGAAGCACAGAGGGTGTAGCCATTATGAAGACTGTTGTTTTTGTGGAATAAAAATTTGGACAGTATATTTTTAAAAACATTTAAAATGATACAGGAAAGAACCACTTCATGAATACTATTTTTAAAAATAATTACTTTGGAGCTGAAGATGTTACTTAGTGATAGAGCACATGCTTACCATGTATGAGTGCCTGGCTTCAATCCCTTGCATTAAAAACAACAAAATTCCTACTTTAAACCAATATGCATATTCCTGAAGGTATTTGTGTGTCCAGAATAACATTTTCATGTTGTTCTTTTTTCTTGTAACTCTGAAAAGTCTTAATTTATGACTTTTTGAGTCCCTGGCCTCTCATTCCTTTATACTTAGTATACTTATCTTAGATAGATGAAATTTAGGCAAGAGGTGAGGTGGGGCATGAGGTTGTCCTTAAAATGTTACATTTCTAGTAATGTATAAACCCATCATTTTCTCTCCATATTATAAAGCTGAGAAACTATCTCTAAGTCTAGGAGAGTATTCTTTTGATGAAAATGAAACAGAACAATTAAAGAATATAAATGTAACACAAAAGAATCTTGAAGAGCACAGGAAGACTGCAAAGGAAATCCTGCACAGAATAGACCTGCTTGAAAGAGAAGAAAATAAGGTTGGCTTCTTTGTTTCAAAGAATGCAGAACTTTTTTCAAATACTGTTAACATTAGAGGTTAGGGTGTAAAATATTTTCTTCTTCCCAAGTTACTTTTAAAAATGTTTTTAAATGTAAATTTTAATAGTAATACATGAGAAAATATCCTTGGACATAGACCAAAAAATATTTGTAAAGCAAAAATTATGAATGAAATGAGAGATATATAAGAGCTATAAGCTCCAGCACTCCCACTATCTACACAATCCCAGATACATACACACCCAATAAGTACTTGCAGGCATAATCATCTGTCACTTGACAGATACATCCTAAGAAATGCATCACATGACAGTTTCATCATTGTGAGACCATCAGAATGTCATTACACCAATACGGTTACTTGATTTGGCCTCTTGATGCAATCAAGACACACAGTAGAGCTAGTTGTGGTGGCTCATACCTGTAATTCCAGCACTGTGGGAGGCTGAGGCAAGAGCACTGCAAGTTAGAACTCAGCCTGAGTAACATAGCGAGACCCTGTGAGAATAAAAATTTTAAAAAGGCTGTGGTTGTAGCTTAGTGCAAAGGCCCTACATTCAATGGCCACCCTGAAGAAAAAAAAAAGAGATGTAGTAAAAAAATGTGTGAGGGTGCTGCTGATCTAAAACAGTATACTGTTTTATAGGGAATTTTTTTATGACTAGAAGGAATATATTCTAAAATTACCAGAAGTAAATGTGTAAGCCAGTGACACAGTCATTTGTTATTATCAAGTACTACATACTACACATAATTGTACCTGCTGTACTTTTTATCTAGTGGTACAGTAGGTTCGTTTATGGTGGCATCACTACAAAAACATGAGTAATACATTGTATTAATATGGCATGATGGGTACAGTGTTACTAGGTAATAGCAATATTTCAACTCATTTTATGGAACCACTGTCATATGTAGTCTGTTGTTGACTGAAACATCATTGTGTGGCTCGTAACTATGTGTGTGTGTGTATGTATATATATATAAAATGTTAGTATTTCTGTGTATATATATTTTGTATCTTATATGTCCATGTAGAGTAGTGGTTGCCAGAGGCTGGGGCTAATGGTTGCACAATGTTGTGAATGTCCTTAAAGCCACAAAATTGCACATTTAAAAATAGTTAAAATGGGCATTTTCATGTTATATATATTTTACATCATTGATACTGTGTTCAACATATAGTCAGTATTGCGTTCACCATAGCAATTGAACACTGGATTAAAAACTAAGTAGCAACCAGTATTTTAGATGTGCTATAACCAGTACTTTATTGATAGATATTTAATATAACATATTTAGGTAAGTAGGCTAACCTATTTAGCCTATTTAATATATTTAATACCAGTTGTTTACCAGTGTAAGCATGTATATATGCTTACACTGGTACATGTATATATGTTTATGAATATGTATATGAATATATTCATTTTGGTAATGGCTTTATTGAAATATAATTCATATTCCATACCACTTAAAATGTATGATTCACTGGTTTTAGTATATTCAGAAAATTCTGCAGCTATCACTGCAGTGAGTTTTAGAACATATTCACCACCCCAAGAAGAAACTCTACCCTTTTAGCAGTCATCTTCTGTATGCCCCTGACAACCATTGATCCATTTCCTGTCTATAAGATTTGCCTGCTCTGAATTTCTCATAAAAACGCAATCATGTAATATGTGGTCCTTTGTGAGTGACCTTTTCTAGTGTTTTCAAGATTCATTCAACTGTACATATTACTACTTCATTCTTTTTTTTAACTAGCACCATTAAGATGTAATTCATATATAATTCACCCATCAGTGGTGTACAATTAAGTGTGTTTGGCAAACTATTTTATGATTCATTAAAATTGTGAGATATATATAGATACAGATATATAGAACATAAAATTTTCCATTTTAACTATTTTTAAACATGCAACTCCCTGGCGCTAAAAACATTCACAGTATCATGCAACCATTAACCCAACTCCCTGGCAACTACTAATCTACTTTCTGTTTCTAAATATTTTGTATAAATGGAATCATAACGTATGTAGCTTAGCCAGGCACGTTGGTGCATGCCTGTAATTCCAATACTTTGAAAGGCTGAGGCAGGAGGATAACAAGTTCCAGCCCAGCCTAGGCCTGTCAAATAAATAAATATATGCATACATACATACAATTAATTTTTTTTTTTTTTTTTTTGGTACTGGGGATTGAACTCATGACCTTGCGCTTACCAGGCAGGTGCTTGAGCCACTGAACTAAATTCCCAGCCCACAGTTAATTTTAAAAAAGAAAAAAATTTTGAAAGATCTGAGCGTGCAGCTCAGTGTGGAGGCCTTGGGGTTCAGTCCTCAAGGTTGGGAAAAAAAGGTAGCTTTTGGGTTTAACTTTTTTCACTTAGCATAATGTTTTCAATGTTCATCCATATTGTAGCATGTATCAGAACTTCATTCCTTTTTTAAAAATTGGTAAAAATGATAGACTTGATCATTTTAACCATGTTTGAATGTATTATCCAATGTTATTAGGGATACTTACAGTACCAGAACTTTTTGGTCATTCCAAACTGAAACTCTGTACCCACTAAACAGTAACTTCCTATTATCCCTTTCCTTTAATCCCTGTTAACTACTCTTCCACTTTCTGTCTCTACAAATTTGGTATTTTAGGTCCTTCCTATCAATAGTGGTGTAACTTACCCCTTTGTGTATAGCTTATTTTATTTAGCATAATGTCTTCAAGTTTCATTCTTGTCATAGCTGGTGTGCAGAGTTTTTCTGAACCAACAATCTATTCTCTGTGACTGCTAAGATGTTTAAATTCTGAAATTAACTCCTGGAGTTAGCACAGAACCTCACAGGTTAGGGCTCAGTCTTATAAGACTGCCCTAACTTTAGTAGTAGGTATCAGCAGCCATTTGTATTTCTGACTGATTATAAATTTGGGAGATCCTCTCTCAGCCTCCCAAGTGCTAGGATTACAACCCTGCACTACACCCACTTTCAGTCTTTGTTTCTTGTATAGCATTCTGCCATCTTTGCTTGGTGTCCTCCAGGGCAGAGACTGCATTAGCCCCTCCAGCCTTGGGAAGGAAGCAGAAGAGGGAGGACCCTCTCATACCATTTAACTGACTGTTAAGTGTGTTTAGTTGGAGATATAGTAATCCAGCTGCTTCTGAAAGACTTTATTCCAGTCTTGGTTTTACCTACACCTTCACCCTACCTTCTAGAGCAGTGATGGTGAATTTATAGAGACAAAGTGCCAAATTACTACCCAAACCCACTTATTTATCACAGTGTGCCTGCACTGCTATTAAACCTGAATACTTAGGTTTTAGTTTAAAAGAAACAATGCTAAATTAACACCTTTTGTCTTAAAAACACAATAAAAAGCATGCCATAGGTTTCCCAATGCTGTTTTAGAGTTTCTTGGTAACTCTAATTCTTAGACCTTTTGGGGGTCTGACAGTGTATTTTAGATAGTTTCTTGGATTCTCCCACTGCCAGCTTTGGATCAGCTTTACCAAATCTAACTAGATTATCATTTACCTTTTTGCTTTCCAGTTTTGAAATTTTTGTTACTTGTATTTTGTCTTCCATTGTTCCTTGTTTTTATGCTCATGTCCTTTTAAAAATGTTGATTTAATGGTTTTTATTGAGAGAACCACAATCAGATATGTTTAATTTTTTTGTTGCTTTGGTTTTTTTGTTTTGTTTTGAGGCAGGGCCTTATTATGTAGTTCAACCAGGCCTTGCAGTCACTGTGTAGCCCAGGCTGGCCTCAAACTCATAATGATCCTATTGCCTCAGCCTCCTGAGTGCTTGGATTACAGGCATGCACCACCACACCTGCTTGTTTAATTCATTTTTACCTAGAAACTCACCTTTTTCTTTTGCAGAGTATTCTGATAGATGGATATACTGGCTGTCTTTCTGATGAATGTTATTTTCAACTTTTAGCCATTAAAGTATTAGTTGATAACATTAATATAGTACACATTTAAAAGTAATCTGTAGGTTTTTTATAGATGTGCAGTTTTTATGAAAGCTACTGTTAAATTGTTTCTTCATAGAGATGATACCAATATATATTCTTACCAGCAACATTCATGAGTATCTGTTACCTTACTCCCTATTTCTGCCAATGTGGAATCTGAGAAAGATATCTCCAGGTAGCTTTAATGTTAATTTCTTTTATTACATGTATGATAGAGGATTTTTTCATGTGTTTAAGAGGTATGTATGTTTCCTATTTTATGAATTGTTTTTTCATCGTGTTGCTCACTTTTCTGTGGTATTTTGATCTTTTTAATTGGTATTATTTAAAAATTATCCTGTAGCCTTATTATTTCATGGTGTTTTGATACCCATTGGTTTTGCTTTTCTCTTTTCTTCTCTCTGAGTCTGTCTGTCGTGGTCTCTGAGAGATTTTGAAATTGTGTGTATGTGTGTCGGTACATGTGTGCACATGCACTAAAGATTGAACCTAGAGCTCTGCGCATGCTAGGCAAGCACTTTACTCTTTTTTTTTTTTTTTTTTTTTTTTTTTTTTTTTTTTTTTTTTTTTTTTTTTTTTTTTTTTTTTTTTTTTTTTTTTTTTTTTTTGGTCTTTTTTGAAACAGGGTCTTGCTATGGTTTTCAGGCTGGCCTTGAGCAACTTTGTAGCCCAGGCTGGTCTCAAACTCTCAATGATCCTTCTGCTTTAGTTTCCCAAGTGCTGGGATTATAGGCGCACTCCACAGCCTAGCTAACCACTCTACTCTTGAGCCACATCCCTTTATTATTTTTATTTTAAGTCGTGCTAAATTGCCCAGGCTGGCCTTGAACTTGTAATTTTCCACTCTTAGTCTCCTGAGTTGCCAGGATCACAGTCTCATGCCACCACACCCAGCTCAAAAAACCTTTTACGTGATTAAGTATTTAGTTTTCTTCTTTTATGATTTATTGATTTTAGGTAATATTTAGAAAAGTTTTCCATCTTTTGAGACTATTAAAATACGGTTTCCTTTAGAATATATGTTTTAAAAATTATTTTGATCTTCTTTCTCATTCATTAAATAATTTTGACCTTATTTTTATGTAACTATGAGATGCCTAGATTATTTTTCCCAGATGGCTTCCCAACTGTGCAAACATTATTTATTGAATAAACTCCTTTTTATTCCTAAAGTGTTCCCTTATTATATGTGTTCTATCAATGATTATAAGCTTTTTGTACATTATTTTAAAAAAATATGCTGGACATTGTAGTGCATGCCTGTAATCCTAGCACTCAGGCAGGAGAATTGACATTTGAGGCCAGCCTGGGCTACATAGTGAGTTCAAGGCCAACCTGAAGTACGTGGTAAGACTGTTTCAGTATGACACACACAAAAAAATGTAAAGTGGATTATAATGAAACGAATTGTATTTAAATAATGTGTCATTTTTAATTATAGGAAAATATACGAAGAGAAAAATTCAAGAATATTTCATCCATGAAAATAAATATTCAGGATACACTGAAACAGCTCCATGCAGACAATATTGGAGGTACCACAGCAGAAGAAGATAAAGTTAAAAGCCAGCCTAGACAGCTCCAGAGCTATAAGTCCCATGAAGTCATTTCTAAAGCTTGTGCAAATGATGACCAAGCCAAGACCCTGTTAAAGAATACAAATCCAGTTAATGTGTGCTATGCAGACAGTGGACAAAATAAAACTTTGCATAAAGTCATTTCAAGCTGTAATCAAAACCTACATGAAGATACAACTTTTAACAAAAAGAATTCTGTTTCTCGATCAAGGTGTAGTTTAATACTTGTACATTTATTTACTTAGCAAGCACTGTATGCTACTGTATGTGACACTATTAACCACTGAAGATATAAAATGACAAAATATGGTTTGAGGAGTAGCGTAAAGTAGGAAATATTGGCAAAAGAATTTAGATGAGTATATATGGACAAGTTGATCAGGGACCTTGCATATCCTACTGAGGATTTTTGGTTTTAACTCACAGGATAAGGGGAGCCATTGAGTATTTTAAGTTGAAGGGCATAATAAATTTGAATTTTAAAAAGTACACTCAGAAAACCTAAAAAAAAAAAAAAAGAAAACCTAAGTGAAGTCCTTTGGTCTTAATGGTAATTTTTAACTTGATTTTTTAGGAAATTGCATAATAGGGGTATACTTTTGGTCCAGCCTTCTTCCCCTGTGGTCCAAGCCTTCTATCCATAACTTCCTCTTCTTTTAGAGTTGGTCATACTTTCACCTGTGGCAGTTAAGCATATTTGTCAACTTGATTGGCTTTGGAGCCACATAGGGGATTAGTAAAGCATACTTTGAATGTCTGGATGAGTCATGGAAGCTAACTTTGGAGTCTATATCTGGTCCCTGGGTCCTTCCCACTTTAGCACTAACCTCTGTTTCCTGACCATCATGAACTAAGCAGCTTCCCTCCTTCAAACCCTGTCATGATACCTCTGCCTTGGAGCTAACTGACTATTGATTGAATCTATGAGCCAAATTAAACTTTATCTCTTTTAAGCTGTGAAAGTTGAATATTTTGTCCCAGAAATAGAAAATCTGACTAATACACTACCTCAACTGTGTTTTTAGTATTATTTTTATCAACTGAGTTGTTGATACTTACATTTTTAAATGCTTATGTTTTAAATGCTTTTTCTTCTGATGCAGTACCTTCTACAAATATATATATGCAGACAGATATAGATATCTGTATCTCTATATAGCTATTGCTGTCTGTTTTCCAGTGTACAGCTCTTGCTTCTTACAGTATTATCTGTTACTGTGATAGTAATCAAAACTTACATTTATTGATTAAGGATTTATTCATCAGACACAAAAATATATTGGCAATCAGGAAGGTTTTATTTTTTGAGATGGTGCCTTGCTGTGTTGTCTAGACTGGTCTTAAACTCATGGGCTCAAGCAGTTCTCCTGCCTCGGCCTCCTATTTCCTGAGTCTACAGGTCTTTATGTATTACCCATTGCCTGGCTCAGGAAGGGTTCTTTCTCTTCCCATGGTACTGGATAATGAAGCCAGGGCCCTCATACTGAGCGATACCCTCAACCCTTTTTATTTTTTATTTTGAGACAGGATCTTGCTAAGTTGCTAAATTGCCCAGGATGGGTTCAAACTTAAGATCTTTCCCTACCTCAGCCTCCCAGAGGGCTGGGATTACAGATGTACCCCACACCGTACTTGAAGATTTTTTAAATTGGGTCCTAAATGATTATCATTAATACTTTGCTATCCTACCCCTGCATGCTTTTTTTCTTCCACTGATTTTGTTTCCTTTTTTCCTTCATTCCTTCTTCCTTCCTTGTTTTGTTTTGTTTTGTTTTGTTTTTTGGTACCAGGGTTCAGACTCATGACTTCGTGCTTATCAGGCAAGCACATGAGCTGCTGAGCTAAATCCCTGGCCTTTTTCTTCTTTTCATGATGTTTTTCTTCCACGTTTCTGCTGGTATCATTACTGTTGTTCCTGGAAATTTATATAGCTCCAGTTCTAGAAACAAAGCTTTAACGGTTGCAGACCCTACTTTGGAAGAATTTGATAGATGTATTAGATTTATGTCATAATAAAATACTTGAGGCAATAAAATGGTAGGGGGAATGAGGCGCCCATTGTTCTTGGGCTTCTGACAACAGCAATATATCTTGGTTTGAGCACACTAATTACTTCATAGCAAAGAAGAGGAGGACTGGCCAGGGTCTCCTTCAAGGGCGCATACCCAGTGACCTAAGGACCTCCTATAAGGTCCCATGTCTAAAAGTTCACAGACTCTCCCAACAGTGCCAACTTAAGGACAAAACCTTTTACATGTGGACTTTTGAGGGACGGCCAACATCCAAACTATTGCAGTGAATTTTGGGGGAACTTGCTTCCAAGTTCTCTGCTTACCAAACACCCAGAATTACACTGCTTATATAAACAGTTACACACACACACACACATTTGGGTGTTCTTTCTAATACTGGAGACCAAACCTAAGGCTTCACACAAGCCAGGCAAGTATGCTACCACTGAGCTACATTTCCAGTCTTTTCTACATTTTTATTTTGGGATAAAATTTGCTAAGTTTCCTAGGCTGTCTTCAAACTCTAGATCCTCTTACCTCAGCTTCTCAAGTAGGTGGAATTACAGGGATATGCCATTAGACCCAGTCCTAAACAGTTTATCTTTACTTTTAGTAATTTTCTGTTTTTTAATTGTAGTGTTTTTTGTTTGTTTGTTTTGTTTTTTAGTGACCATGCTTTTAAACGTCCAGCTCACGTTGTCCAGAATAAAAAGCAGCAGTTACCAGAAATAGGTATAATTCAATACATCCTTTTTTTGTTTTTCAAGAAAACAGGTATTTAGGTGACCAATATAGCTAAAAATGTACATTGATATATCTACCCTCTACGGTGTAAGCCACGTTTGGCTCTTTCTGTTGTAAATTGCTCTAGCACTTTTCACTGATGTTCAGAATCTTTGTGTTTATCTACCAAGATGACCAGATATGTGGTAATGAGCTAAAATTTATGAAAATCTTGAAAGTTAATAAATTTTGTAAATGTTCAGACCTTTCTCATTAATGAAAAGTTTTGTATTTTCCAATTTTTTTTTCCAGATCCATTTACATTATGTTCGGACATAATAAATAAAGAAGTTGTCAATTTTCAATCAACTAACAACTGTTCCAAAATGTTGAATTATAGATGCTCAGGTAAATATTTTTTAATTGTTATTGTTTTGTAATTAAGGCTTTATATGTTTAGTATTTTTTTTAATTTTTATTTTTGTTAGTACATGATTGCATCCATCATGGAGAGTTGGTTCATGTATATAACACGTCTTAATCCTTTTTGCTAAAATTAACAGTCGTTCTACCTTTGTCACTTAAACTTTATTCTTTTGGAGAAATGACAATCTGGAGCATGAAAGCATTAATATTAATACCATCTACCTGCATTATATCAAACTCCCAACATTTGTTTACATAATACAGTTAATACCCATTTATCACTTCGTTACTGCTGTTATGTCAAAATTAGTGCCATCTGTAGATTTACTGAGCAAAATAAACATCTTTCATGTTTTTAGAGATCAAGTAAATACATATGTATTTATGCTCCAAACATTATAGGCATTAAGAATATCTATTTTTATCTTTATAATAAATGTTTATAGTGTTCCATGCCCTATAGTGTTCTACATTACTTATTCCATCTCATTTCTTCTTTTACACCCCAGTATTTCTTCTTTGTTAATGTTTACTGGGTGGGTTTTTTTTTTTCTGGTTTTTTGAGACTGGGCCTCACTGTGTTGCCCAAGCTGACCTTGAACTGTTTATGAAGCTAAGGCTGGGGGAACATTGCTACTGCTATCCCAACCTCCTGAGTTCTGGGTTTGCAAGAACCCCACACACACACACACACAAATACACACACACACACACACAAATACACATGCACACACACACAATTTAGCTTGCTCTTGCTTACTGTTGCACTCTACTGAGAAAATTAAAGGAACTCCACATTTAGCTCAGACTATCACTATTCTTAGCCAGATCTGGTGGCCCATGCCATATTCCTAGCACTCTGGGAGACTGAGGCAGGAAAATCATAATTTCTGGCCCAGGATGAGTAACATAAAGCAGTTTATTGAGATCCCTGTTTCAAAATGAAAAACAATTTTAAAAGGCTAGGGATGTAGCTCTGTTCAAAGACTCTGGGGTGAATGCCCAGTTCTGGCAAAAATAAATAAAAATAAATAGAAATGAATATCACTATTCTTCCATTTTTAATTTTTTATTCCATTATTACATTTGCACTTCATGTAGTTTACAGTCATCTTGGAGAGTGATTACATGTACACACCACAGGTTTTTTTTTAGTCTCCTCACTTTCCCTCCCTATCCCCTATCCCATTTTTCACTCTTGTTGATATTACTAATTTTAGCACATGTTATGACATATAATATTTATATTAATTGAGGTTCCTATACATGGCCTATTTTTATTCTACTTATTTGCCCTTCTCCTCCTCCTTATCCCTCACAGTTTTCCCCATGGACCACTTCCCTATTGCAAGAGATCCATCTCCTATTACCCTTCTATCTATTCTTTATTATTGTTTTGTTTATACTTTACTCAAATGAGGGATATCATACAGTATTTAAGCTTCTGTGTCTGGTTTATTACACTCAACTTTATATTTTCCAGGTCCCTCCATTTCCTACAAAATGTGTCATTCTTTATAACAGAGTGGTATTCCATTATATATAAATACCACATTTTGTTTAGCTAGTTATCTGTTGATGGGTATACAGGCTGTTTCCAGGATTTATTTATTATGAGTTGTATTACTATATACATTGGTATGCATGTATCACTATAGTATGATGTCTTAAGTTCTTTGGCAAAGATATGTAGCAGGGAGATCACTGGGTCATACTAAATTTCTAACTCCAGTTCCTCGAGAAATCTCCATACTGATTTCCATAATAGTTGTTCTAGTTTACATTCCCACCAACAAAGAAAAAAGGTTCTTTTTTCACCACAACCTTGCCAGCATTTATTATTGTTTGATTTCTTAATGATTGCCATTCTTTCTGGGGTAAGATGTTTTAGTTTGTATTTCTCTGATGGCCAGAGATGTTGATTTTTTCATATATTTGTTGACTATTTGTATTTCTTCTCTGTGAAGTGTGTTTATTTCTTTCACCTGTTTCTTGCCTGAATCTTTAATTTAGGTGGTTTAATTTTCTTCTGAGTTTTTTGTATATTCTGTATATTAGTCCTCTGAAGAGTAGCGGCCAAAAATGTTTCCCATTTTGGAAGTTGTCTCTTTACTGAGTCTTCTTTTGCTGTACGGAAGCTTTTTAGTCTGATATAATCCCATTTGTTGGATATAATCTTCCTGTTATTTTTTGTGCAATTAAGGTTTTGTTTAGAAAATCTTTTCTTATACTTATGTCATCAAGTGTTTTACCTATTTTATCTTCCAGTAGGTATAATGTTTCTATTTTAACGTTCAGATCATTCATCCATTTTAATTTAGTATATGGTATGAGATGAAAGTTCAGTTTCAATCTTGTGCACATAGATAAGCAGTTTTCCCAGCACCCTTGTTGAATAGACTGTCTTTCCTCCAACATATATTTTTGGCTTTTTTTTTTATTATTATTACCAGAAATCAAACTCACGACCTCACGATTGCCAGGCAGGCACTTACACCACTGAGCTAAATGCCTGGCCCATTTTTGGCTGTTTTGTTAAAGATCACATGGCTGATGTGTCTGAAGGGAGTTTATCTTTGGTTCTGTTTGATTCATCCATGTATCTGTTTTTGTTCCAATATCATGCCATTTTTATTGCTATTGCTTGTAGTATAGCTTGAAATCAAGTATCCCTGTGCCTTCTGCTGTGCTTTTGTTGCCTACAATTACTTAACTATTCTGGGTCTCTTCTGGTTCCATACAAATTTTGGAATTTTTCCTGTATCTGGAAAGTATGCTGTTGGTATTTTGAGTAAAACTTCAGTTTTGGGAATATGACCATTTTGATAATATTGATACTGCCTATCCAGGAACAGAGGAAATCTTTCTGTTTTCTGGTGCTCTCTTCAATCTCTTTTTCCAGAGTAGTGTAGTTTTTCTTGGTAGAGGTCTTTCACTTCCTTGGTTAAATTAATTCCAATTTTCTTGAAGCTACTGTGAATGGTATTCTTTTCATAATCTTCTCATCCCATTCATTATTGGTATACACAAATGCTAATAATTTTTGTATGTTGATCTATCTTGTATCCTTGCTATACTTCTGAAGTTCATTATTTTTTAATTTTATTTTAAATAGGGTAAAATTAATCAGAACAAAACAGATCAGAAGAAAACAATATAAGAGACACAGATTTCAAAGCAAGACAACTAGAGATCTTCACTGTCTATCATATTGTCTCTTGTTTTCTTCAAAATAATTGTCCATATCTTCACATACAATGAATTCATACAAAACAAAATAGTATTAAACTGATAAAAACAGGATGATGAAGGCATTTTAGGTCTTCAAAACCAGACAATAGAGAAATCAACAATGGCTGCCATAATGTCTCTCACTCTCTTCAAAATAGCTGTTCATACTTTCATGTATGTTGAAATTAAACAATACAAAACAGACTAAAATCACTCTGAACAAAGAATAATAGTATTGCTGGATTTCACATCTTGACCCTACAGAATCATCACTGGGTACCCTAGTGTCGCTTTTTCCTCAGAGTAGCTGTTCATTTCATCATGCATTGTATGATCGATTCTCATAAACTGGGGAGGAGAAGTTCTACGCATGTATGAGTCTCTACATGTATACCTATTCTTTCTGTATTACAGGAAAAAACAAAACAAAAAAACCCAAATTCCTAGAAAAACATGAAACAAAAAAGACAAATAACAATAGCAAAGAGCCCAGAACACTGACAATATAGGCCTTCCAAACAAGATGGCAGGAGCATAACTAGGGTTATTTTACATAATGATCTTCAAGAGTTCCTCAGATCACCATACAATAATATGCACAATTGTTCCAATCCTATGAATGTTAACTATTTTGTTCCAAGAACTTACAGAATTTGTAGCACAAACATCTTAGCTATCCTAAGTGTGTTTATATAATTTTAGATATTTTTTCTTTTCCCTTTTTCTTTTTCCTCATTTTCCCTGGATATTATTTTTCCCCTTTAAGCAGATTCTTATCCTCTGAAGTTCATTATTAATTATGAGTCTTTTGGTGGAGTTCTTTGAGTTTTCTATGTAGAATACTATGCCATCTGCAATAATGATAATTTGAGTTCTTCTTCTTTTTTTTTTTTTGAGTTCTTCTTTTCTTATATGTATTCCTCTTTTTTTTTGCCTAATTGCGCTAGCTAATATTTCAAGTACTGTGTTGAATATAAAGAATAGTGGATATCCTTGTCTTATTTCTGATTTTATGAGGGAATCCTTTTGATTTTTCCCAATTTAGTGTAATGCTGGCTATTGATTTGTCATATATAGCTTTTATCATATTCAGGTATGGTCCTTACATACCTATTTTCTTCAGGGTTTTTATCATAAATGGGTGTTGGATTTTGTCAAAAGCCTTTTCTGCATCTATTGATATTATCACATAGTTTTTTACCTTACTTCTGTTTACATGATGTATTATATTTATTGTCATATGTATTTGAATCATTCTTGCATCTTTAGGGTGAAACTTAATCATAGTGCATGACATTTTTGATAATGCTCTGCATCCTATTTGCTAATATCCTCTCTCTCTCTCTCTCTCTGTCTCTCTCTCTCTCTGTCTCTCTCTCTTTCACCAGAGGTTGAACTCATGACCTCGCACTTGCCAGGCAGTCTCTTGTTCCACTGAGCTAAATCTTTGGGCCCTTATTTGCTAATACCTTGTTAAGGACTTTTGTATCTATATTCATTAAGGAGATTGGCCTATAGTTTTCTTTTTAGTTGAGACTTTATCTGGTTTGGGTATAAGGGTGATACTGGCTTCCATAAATAAGTTGGGGAGCACTCTATGCCTTTCAGTTTCTTTGAAGAGCTTGAGAAGTATTGGTGATTTAATATCCTTCAAAGTTTTGTACAATTCAGCAGTGAATCCATCAAGTCCTGAGATTTTTTTTTTTAGTTATTAGATTTTTTTATTACTGTGTCAGTTTCATTGCTTGCTATTGGGTTGTTAAGCATATTTATGCCTTCTTGGGTTAGTTTTGCTAATTTATTTGTGTCTAGGAATCTGTATATTTCTTCAAAATTTGCTAATTTGTTGGAACATAATTTTTTGAAGTAGTTATGATCTTCTGGATTTCCACAGTGTCTGATTTCACCTTTTTTTTTTTTTGTAAGGCAGGATTTTGCTATATAGTTCAGTCAGGCCTTGAACTTCCTGTGTAGCCCAAGCTGGCCTCAAACTCACAGCAATCCTCCTGCCTCAGCCTCCTGAGTGGTGGGATTATAGGCATGCACCAGCATGCCTGGCACTTTTTTCATTTCTAATTGAGTTGATGTGAGTCTTTACTCTCTCTTGGCAAGTCCAGCTAGGATCTTGTGTGTTTTATTATTTCAAAGAAACAGCTCAATTTGTTTTGTTGTTGTTCATTTGTTTGTTTACTATATTTTTAGTCTCAATTTCATTGACTTCAGCTCTCTGTAATTTCCCTCCTTGATTTCAGTTTGGGGATGGCTTGTTGTTGTTTCTCAAGTATCTTAAAATTTCTTACAAATGTTTTTCATGTTTATTTGAGCTTGCTCTGTTTTCGTAATGTGAGTGTTGACTGCAGTAAATTTTTCTCTTAGAACTGCTTTTATGCTGTCTCAGACATTTTGATGAGTTGTACCATCATTGTCATTAACTTCCAGAAATTTTTAAATTTCTTTCTTGAGTTCCTTTGTGACCCTTTGGTTGTTGCCTGCAGGAGCCATGTCTGTGTTCACCAGCCCTTACCGCTCAGCAACTCTGCCAAGTCAGCTCTCCAACTGCCCGCAGTCTCCGGTGACTGACTGTTTCCCTAATCCATGTCAGGAACTTGGCAGTGTGAAGCAGCTAAGGGGCTTTTCTGGGACCCAGGTTCAAGCACGCAGCCCTTTCCTATGCCAGCTAGTGGCTTCCAGTGCTACACCAGGGTTACTCACCAACTGTTGACTGTGGAAGGCTGCTCTGGATGCAGTGTCCCACATTTTCCTTGCCGGTTCCAATTGCCAATGATTTTTATCTTTTCTTCCGGTGATTCTTTTAGTCCTGATGCAGTTCTCTGATTCTGTATAACAAAAAAGTAATTGGTTTCACTTTGCTTCCTTGGCTGGTGACTAGCCAGCCACTGTCAGTGTTGCTGTACAATCTGGCCTCTGCAGTGTGATCCATTTCTTCTGTATCACTTAATCCTATTTCTTCTCCTCTGTTACGTCTTTCATGGTTCCTGGGTAACTTCCACTTACTTTAGTTCCTCTCCAAGCTATTTTTTTCCAGACTAGACACTTTGTTCTGAGAAGCTGAATTGTTGGCATTCACTGCTCTGCCATTTTGGATACAATCTCCCTCCAAATCTTACGTAGCCAGGCTGCCCTCAAAGATGATCCTCCTATATCTGAGTTCCAGGTGCTTGAATTTCAAGTATGAGTCACCAACAGCAGTATTTCATGGCTTCAGTGTCTCCCAGAGTCCTTCCCATGCAACCTGCAGTCAGTAGAAGTCACAGAAGGTGGCCTAGCAAGCTGGAGGCCACTCACCATTGTGCCAGTACACACATTTCTTCCATTTTGGATATAGACATATATCTATATTATTCTAAAGCTGATATCTAGCCCTAATCTGAGTTCCATATTTCTGCCCACTTGAATAATTGCAAAATCTTTTCCTTCAGTCTCTTCCTATCCATAAACTCCTTTTGCCCCACCTTAAACTATGCACATTTTTCCTTACCTTAAAAAAAAAAAAAACCAGCTGAGCATGCCTGTCATCCCAGCACTCTGAAAGATGAGATAAACGTGAGTTCAAGGCCAGCCTGGGCTACATAGTTCAATATAAGCTTAAGCTAATAATAAGACCCTATCTCAAACTTCCCTCACCCGCATCACAATACCTTGTGTGATTTGTTGTCCTTTAAGTATTCATCAATTCTTTGTTCCACATTTTATTGTCAGATATCTCTCTTGTGCCTTTCTCTTTCAGTGTATTCATTCCTTCTTAACTCCCTGAATCCTGGCTTTTTAATTTTTTTTTCTTTTGCCATGCTATTTAACCTTAAAGGTTTGCGAGGTGTGGTGGCACATGTGGTGGCACATACCTTTCATCCCAGTATTCAGAGGCCAAAGCAGGAGAATCACTGTGAGTTCCAGGGCAACTTGTGCTATATACTGAGTTCAAGGCCAACCTGAACTACATAGTGAGACTGTTTCAGATAAATAAATAAACAAGCCAAAATCAATCATTACCAAATTGTTTTTTTCTTTCTAAAACCAATGATTTTTAAAAAATTCTTACTAGGGGGCAACCCGCTCAAGACCCATTCTGTCTCTCTTCAGACAGAAGTTTTCTTCCTCTCAATAAATTTATTCTACTCTTAAAAAAAAAATCTTACTAGGTCTGGTAGTGCACACCTATAAGCCCAGCACTAACAAAGTCTAGACAGGAAGAATGTGAGTTTGAGGGCAGCCTGCACTACATAGGCAGAGTTAGTTTGAGCCAGCATGGAATACATAGTACAACCTCATATGGGGGAAAAAAAAAAGCCTTTCCCACTTTAGCATCTCTATGTCTATATTGTTGACTGCCATTCCTTTGAACTCTTTCTTTCTTGAACCTAAAGCCACAATTTCCAAATTGTCCACCCACCTACCCACACCCCAGAGCTCTGCAATGAATTCACAAGGGCACTAAATAATACTTTAAAAATAATATTTTAAGTTACAGAAAACAAATACAACAATAATGACCATCTTTCAGATACCACATGAACTCAAGATAGTTCATAGTTTCAAAATTAGATTGTAACACATTCCTCTGAATGCCATGTCTTTTTTTTTTTATTTTTGAGAGACAGGATCTTGTTACATTACCAAGGGTGGCCTTAAACTCCTGGGTCAAGTGATCCTCTGGCTCTCTAGTCTCCAGGGTAGCTAGGACTACAGCCATGTGCCACTGCACCTACCACAATGATGCTGTGTCTTTGTGAAGCTGAATTTTTAGTGATTGTTGTGATAAAAAGCAAGAACTACATGCAAATAATTGTGAAACAGGAAAGGCAGATAGCAGCATCCACTTTCACTCCCAATTTGGAGAAGTCATGCTGTCTTCAATACGTGTATAGTATGTCTGACATTACCCAACTCTGCTGATCTATTTTGACATTAAAAAAAAGATGAGTGCCTCTTAATATGATGCAATGAAAAGCACACAGTACTACCTGTGAGGCATTATAGCAAAAACACTTGAACATGAATCTGATCATTCATCCAGATTTAATTACCAGTTTACAGAGTACACACCTCAAGGACTGAGGAAGGAGCCCAGTGGTAAAGTACATATTTAATGTGTATGAAACTCTGGGTTTAATCACCAGTATTATAAACAAGTAAAAAATAAAAACAAGAGATAGCAACCACACAGGTAATGATGAACTTTGGATCATGATTTATCCAACCAACTATAAAAAGAAATTTTGAATTGATGGGGAAATTTGAACACTGAATATTAGATTATACTGATACCTTAATGCAAGCATTTCAGTGTATATATAGTACAGTCAATTTGATTAGCTATATGTTAATAATTAGTGAAGCTGGAAGATGGATATATTGTGGTTTGCATATTCTGCCCTTTATTCTTATTATTTACAATTTTCCATTAAAAGTGCTTAAAACCCTATATCTTGTACTCTGAGTAACTAATTTAAAGATAATACATAATGTATTAGCCATTGGTACTCTTTTATCTTGTTTTGAAATTTTGTTTTTTTAATATAATTTTTTAAAATGCTTAAAATAAGCATTAAGATGTGTTATGAACTGTACTAACTTGCTGTGATTAATGTAAATATTATGTACTGTAAATATATACTAATTAAAATGCTTAAATGATAAAAATGATTGGCTTTTTTTTGTGTGTGATGCTTATGGATTGAATCCAGGGCCACTCTACTACTGAGTTATATTCCAACCTTTATTATTTTGAAACTAGGTCTTACTTTTAACTTAAGATCCTCCTGCCTCTGTCTCTAGAATAGTTGAGATAACAGGTGTGCACTACTGCACCCAATTTAGATACTCCTTTTCTTTATCACCATTGCTGTCTGTTCACACCTGTATTCCAGTGCTTGTATTATTATAATGTATTTGTTCTCTTCACTCTCTTGCATGACTTTGAATTTTGTGCAATATTTATAGTTAAGTTCCTGACTTCAATTACTATCATGTAGATATTTGCTTTCATAGATTTGTTAGTAGATAATCTACTTTGTAAAATCCTTGCATCATTTTAATTTGTTTTCTTTTAGGTTGCATAACATTAGGAAAACCCCTGAATAGCCGAAATTTTACCAAGCTCTTGCACTCTTGCCCATACCAATGTGATCGTCACAAAGTCATTGTGGAAGCAGAAGACAGATATAAAAATGAACTAAGGAAGTCACTTATTTGTAGCAAAAGTAATTAATTCAGCACCTTTAAAACTATAATCATGTCTATACTTTGTGATTGAGTAGTATTAAGTATATTTAAAAATAGTGGTTAAAATAATGTGCAAAGAAAACCTGTTTCTTAGCAACCATTTAAAAATGTACCTTGGAAATAGATTCAGTTTCTGGTGGTTTAAAATTCTTTCCATTTCACCTATAGCTGCCTAGTGGGGGGGGGTGTATTATACTCATGGAATTGATATACTAATACTCAGATTGTTAAATGTTTTCCATATTTTTCAGAAATTCTGCTGACCCCACGTAGAAGACAACTCACTAATAAACCTACTGTCCCTGGAGGAATAAGTGAATATATTTAATTTTTAAATAAATTTAAATTTCATACGCCTAAAAAAGAAGAGAAGAGCTGAGTGGTTGTTCCTAGTCTCATTTTAATGGATCATAAGAGAACCTATTGTTCTGATAAGGATTTTTCTCTGCCAAGTTAGGCACTCCCTTCCCTTCTTCATCATGTTTGCTCATCCAGTGCCTACCAGCTAGGGAAGGAGCAGGAGAAAACTAACATTAATAATCACCTGCTAGTGTTGTTTTATAGATATTATTTCCTTTAAGTCTTGTAATAGTAAGTCAGTAAATATCAGAACTTAGTTTCAAGTGTGATGAGTCCTTCTCCAAAAGCCTTTGTTCTATCCTTTGGGTCACATTTCTATTTTAAGAACAGAATTATTCTCCTATGTACAAGTGCCTTAGACTTTGTAGAAGGCTTTTGTTCATAACTCTAGCATTTCACACAATCAAACTTGATGAGACAAATAGTATAAATCTTAATAACATACCCTTCTTAAAATTCAGAATGCTTCTTTAAAAATTAATTTATGGAAATTTTAGTTTCACTGCAGGGTTAATTAATATTTCAGGTTTGTTACCATTCCAAATTTATCAAATAGATATGTAGAACATTATCATTTTATTCTATTCACATCTAGTTAATACCTGCACGTTAAGATTAAACTGTTGAGTACATTATGTGTCCAAGTAACCCAGAGATTGGTAACATCAGTAGAACCACTGTCTTATTTCTTACAGTGACATATGGACTTGGTACATCTAAGAAACATTTTGCCTTATGTAATACTTACTTGGCTATTTTCACTGCCAAAAACTTGAAAGAAATTTCCAATTTACTTTATATATCTGAGTCTTTTTCTGGGTTAAAATTTCTACAAGTAAATTAAATACAGCACTACTGTGAAGGAGTTCAGTTTTTGAAGTACTATTTCCTGTAGAAGCTACTAGAAATTTTCTTCCATAGAGACATGCTGCACTTTGAAATCTTGTTCTTGAGAAAGACTTGAAATCCAATTAGTGAGATTTTTTTCACCATGTCCTCAAAGCAAATATATAACTACTAAAATTATTCTGTGTCCATTTACATATCAAAATTTAGAGCCCCATTAAATGGGCGTAATTATGGTTAAAGACCATAATTATAGTTACATATTGATTATGAGTGATCTTAATACTATTAATATTCAGCTTATGAATACCATACATCTAATTTATAGGTTAGACTTACTTTGGCTACAACCAAATGATTAATAATTTGACCTGCTTTTTTAGAATTTACAAAGGCATCCTGAGAAAATATAGTGTATAAATTATGCCCATTTCATAAAGCTCTGAGGATGATTTTACTATGTAAATTAATATAGAAAATTTTTAGTTATGTATTTCCTTTGCTTGGTCTCAAATATCTTCATAAACACACCTCAAATATTTGGTATTTTGCCATTTTTTTCCTCTTCATAAATTTCCATTTTGTATTATTAGGATATTTTACCAGTATTCATTTATTACAGCTTACACTCAAAGTGAGTCCTGGACCACTGCAGGTATTTAGATTCCCTCAGGGCTGTCTGTCAGGGTGGATTGGTAGCTTGAGAGGATTTTTTTGTTCTATTGCTTTTTTGAGACAGCAACTTGGTATGTAGTGCAGACTGACCGTGAACTCATTTGTGTAGCCCAGGCTGCCTTTGAACTCTCAGCAGTCCTCCTGCCAAGTGCTAGTATTATAGGCATGTGCCACCATGCCTGGCCTTTTGAAAGGATTTGAAAGTAAGAATTTCTGGAATTAAACCCTCCCGCCCATTTTTACCTGCTCACTCTAATATACATTCAATATTCCTAGCAGTAAAGAAGCTAAGGCTTAGCATGCACAGCCATTTCCTCCTTCCAGGCTGCCCAGTACACTGGTGTAGAAGCCTTTAAGGATTTGGGCACAGATACTAAATACAGGAATCATAGAGATGGCAACCACAATGGAAAAGAATGACTACATGAACAATTCCAGGCCCTCAATAGCCTATCCAGTCCTGATTATACTGAGTTCAAATCACTTAGCAAATGAGGCTAAAAACTATTTCTTAGCTAACCACAGTTTTTAACCTCAAAAGTATCAAGTACTGATGAGTTTTGAGATAATTTAATAATAACAGCAGCACCTTGGTTAATGAACTTAATTCTTCCCACAATTCTGGGGAAGATGGCTGTAGTCATGTTCATCACTCAATGCAGAGTTCAGAGTTTGCAACAGAAGCAAAATTTTTCCAGATGCTTCTGTTTGTGAACCAAATCGTTCACAAACAAGCTTTCATGAACCAGGGTATGTATAGCTGTAATTTTTTTCCTCTACAAATATTTAGTGATCACTTCCTTTGTCTGAGATACTAATCAAGGTACTGGGAATACAGCAATTAACAAACTAGACCCAAGTTCCTGCCCTCATGGAGCTTGCTTTTGAGTAATACTGTTAAGTAATGATATTTACATTGTTTTCCCAGCTTTCTGTTGGTAAGATTTTCTCTTCTATTTTAGAAGGTCTAAACTGTGGCTCTTATATTAGACAGGTGAACAAATAATAGTCCTGGCTTTCAAGGGCAAGATTTTCTGAGGGTGACCAAGCACAGCTGTATCCAGTTTTAAAGTAAAATAGAAGCCTGAAGTGAAAATACAAATTACTACTTCAGCATCTATCTTCAGTGATTTTGAGTCAACAAATGAAAAAAACTAAGCCTACATAAATACTTGCTTATCAGCTGTATATTCTTTTTTTGTTTGTTTGTTTTATCAGTACCAGGGATCGAACTCACGACTGCCTGCTTGCAAGGCAGGCGCTTATGCCGCTGAGCTAAATCTTTTAAGAAAGTATTGCTCAAAAGCCAGGGAGTCAATCTGGATATAATGGAACAAGCCTGGAATACCATTACTCTATAAAACTGAGTCATGAGAATCTTAAGTTCAAGCCTGCCTGGGTAATTTTAGCAACTTAGTGAGACCCTATCTCAAAATTTAAGAAATTAAAAAAGAGCTGGTTATATTTCAAAAGAGCTGGTCAGAGTGAAGGCCCCAGGTTCTATTCCAAATAATTAATATGCACACACACACACACACACACAAACCCAGATAATCAAAAAACTGTTCACCAAAAAACTGTTTCTAGTTAGCACTTACTTGGGTCCCTATTTTTTTTGTTTTAATCAAACTGAATATATAGGCAATGATTGTATTTTTTTAACTTTCAAAAGATCCTTAAATATTAAACCTAATTCTTAAAGTAACAGGTGTTAGTATTTTATGAAGTTAATGGAGCTCTTTGGAAGACTAAATCTGTTAGATAAGTATTTACAAGAATTTTACATTAACTATGAAATGTTTATAACTTTTTAAATATTTAAAAAAAATTTTTATAACTTTGTTTCTTGGTTGAAACATTAAGGATGTCCTTACATTAGGATAAATTCCAATTTTTTGAAGTTACAATTATTGAAGTCACTTGGTAGCACCTAAATTAACATTAGATGTTTGCTTTTAAAACCGAAGTGGATATGATCAGTATCCCAGATGTGAAGTTTTCTTACTTTGTAGTTTCTAGTTAGCACTTACTTGGGTCTCATGAACACTTTTTTTTTAGCAAGTACTAATGTATTCTACAATTTTTATTAATTGCAGAAAAAAGAAGAGTTCGTAAAAACTTTACAGAAGAAGAAGTAAATTACCTTTTCCATGGAGTTAAAAAAATGGGAAATCATTGGAATTCAATTTTGTGGTCTTTTCCCTTTCAGCAAGGACGGACGGCTGTGGACCTTGCACACAAATACCACAACCTGGTCAAACGCCTGAAGTATGCAGTTCTTTGATTGAAAAAGGCTATCAGTTTTTAGTTTGAATTCTTAAAAATACAATACTTTGAGTTGAATGTGGTGGCCTGTACTCCAAGCGCTCTGGGAGGCTGAGGCAGGAGTTTAGTAACTCAGTAAGACCCTGTTTCAAAAAAAAATATTTTTTTAAGAAAAGCTAAAAAGGATTGGGGATTTATCTCAGAACACCTTGGATTCAGGTCTCAGTATCTCTCTCACACACACACACACACACACACACACAAGTGCCTTGAAAGATACAAAACATTGTCTATTCTTAAATTGTCTATTCTTCTAAGACAAAACATTGTCTATTCTTCTAATCTCGTAGGACAGTGAAATCTAGAAACAGGAATAGTTTCCATTAAATAATTTTTGTGACACTTGGAACTCTTCAAATTATTACAATAATTTCTAAAAGAATACACTTTAAGTAGGAGTTAGCAAATATAATTTCTCTCTATGGTCAAGTATTTGTTTAGTAATATTTCTTCTTTAAGCTCAGAACATAGAAGAAAAAAATTACTCTCTAAATTTTATTTGGCATTATATTTCAAATGAACACTGTGTAAGCCATTTGGGTATTAATTTTTTTGCCTAGTGACAAAGTTCCTCCCCAGAACTCAGAATAGTTCCAAGCTGTTCAACTAAGATCCCCACCCACTAAATCAATGTTTGACATTGTTAAGATATTTCCTTTTCTTTTAAAGGCTAAATGTGAAGTTGCTTTGAATACATCCATACTCTATGGTCAGTTTTCCTTTTTGGTGTAAGCTTTAGCTTTTTTAATGTGTATTACATCTTTCATCCTTCATGCTGATGATCTCTGGTGATTTCATATTGTAGCAAGACAGTATCCTGTCCCCTTATGAGCTTAGTCACTGGCCACTGCACATATCTGTTTATAAAATGTGTTTAGAGAAAAATGTGATCCTAAGAAATGTGGCCTGCATATGGGTCAGCTTCTTTCTAGGTCCAAAGAGAGTTTGTAGACCTAAGAACTTCTTGGCATTCTGTGTGACTGTCGCTCAGATTATAGCTAATACAGATACAAGTCTTCTATTTAATTTTTATTTTCAAATGATTCTTATCCTGATTTCATGGGGTTTTTTTGTTAAACCCTATAACAGGGTTTTAGTAGTCTTTGTTAAGTTTCATTGTGTTAGATTTAGTCTGTACTTAGTCTGCCATCAGGTATTTTAAGCAGCCTTTCTGCTTCAGGTCATCCATAGCCTTTATGAGTGAGCTGCTACATTCTCATCCAATCACTGTTGGCAACCTGAACTAGCCAGGGGCAGGTCCCTAGCAGCCTCTGCTGGTACTCCTTGCCACTTACCAGTGCTCTCCTGACAAGCTTCAATCTGGCCTGCATTTCATCTTTTAGTCTATGTTATGAATTGCCACATACCCTGTTGAAGCCTGCATTTGTTATGTCTGTAGCAGCCTCATACCTGGTATTCCTTCCAGAAAAGAAAGATACTGTGTAAACCTGTTGCTATCTTTTCCTTTATAATGGGTCAGTTTTTTCTCCTGGTGCTTCTTAAATTGACTTAATTTTCAGCTCCATCTTCTATGCTGTCGAGAGTTCACTGGTTGCTCTTTTATGACTGAACACTGCATGCCCCTTCCAGACTTCTAACATGTAATGAGTGTGTTAGTTACTTTCTTGCTGCTGGACAAAATACCTGACATCCACAAGGAAGAAAGGCTTATTTTAGCTCACAGTTTGTAGAGGTTTCAGCTCATAGTTTGCAGATGTTAGCTTCAAGGCAGTTGGGCATGGCAGAGGGACATTACAGAGGAAAAACAGTCCATGGCTTGCAGACAGTCTGCCTTTTTTTCTCTTTAGTATTTCATTCAGGCTGTAAACTTGTTAGTGTCATCCACACCCAGGGTGGGGTTTCCATCATGCACACCCAGAATTCTGCTAAACCAATCCAGTTTTGCCTATAACTCATATTCACCCTAGATCCAACCACCTTGGAAAAGCCCCACCGTGAGTGCATGAGGCTTAGGGGAACATCTAGACACAAGCCATAATAGCTGGTTTTTACTAACTGCCTTTCATGAAACATATCCAAGTTGGCAGATGATATGCAAACCTCTTGCCTCAGCCTCCCTGAATGCTGAGATTATAGACTGTGCCACCGCATATCACTTTTTAAAACCCTTAATAAAGCAAACTAAGTGTATTTCTTAGTGTAGTAAAAGTCACTACTTCACAATCATAATGGGGTCTTACAGAAGAGGTGAATACCAGGATAGTATGAAGATTTGGAAACCCATCCTTCAGTGCAGGGTTTGATGAGGACAGCCCAAACTCAGAAGTTTGATGAATAGCATAGGAAGCGCCAGGATGCTACCTTCTATCATTGGGTCCATGAGCAGTTTCGTTAAAACTTGAGTTTCACGCTCCTCATCGGTTTAAGAGGTAACAGAGTGTGCGTGACTCTGGCCCACGGTGAGCACCAGTTAAATGGCGCTGCCTTGCTTGAGTCTTGTGGACTTGCCGCATCAGTCCACCCACCGGACAAGCAGCAGGAGGGCCTAAATTCTCCAGGGTGTGGTGGGAAAGGCACCGCGTGGCGCTGCTCCTCTCGCCCGCTAGAGGCCGCCCGCGCGTCCTGGCTCCAGGCGACCCCGCCCCGCACCCCCGCGCAGGGCTGCCCAGGCGACTGCCTGACCGTGCAGCTTCCGGCCACTGCGGCGGCCTCGAGACCCGTAGTATCCCGCAGACGTCGCTGGGTCGGAAGGGTTCGTCGGGCTGCGCAGACCTTGCGTCGCGGCACGGCGCGGGGGTGGCCCGGCGGGGTCCTCGCGGGTCCTCGGCGGGCCCGGGGGAGGGCCCTCTTTGTGGCTGCAGTTGGCAAGATGGCGCCAGTGGGAGTAGAGAAAAAGCTGCTGCTGGGTCCTAATGGGCCCGCAGTAGCAGCCGCCGGTGACTTAACCAGTGAAGAGGAAGAAGGCCAGAGTCTGTGGTGAGGCTGCGGACAAAGCCGGGGTGGGCCGGGCCGGGCCGGGCCGGGCTAGGGTGGGCCTTGCTGACCACCTTACCATTGTTGCCGAAGGTCTTCGATCCTGAGCGAAGTGTCCACCCGCGCCAGGTCCAAGCTGCCGTGCGGCAAGAACATCCTTGTCTTCGGTGAGCGGCGGGCGCTCCCTGGGTGCCTGGGGTGGGCGAGGCGGTGCCCCTCCCACAGGTCCCAGCCTTCCGCTTCCCCCTTGCCGCTGCCTGTCCCCTACTGGCCCGGGGACAGGTCCGCCAGAGAGTCGCCAAGCCTACCCCACCTAACGGTGGGATGCTTCCCCTTTTGGACAATCCATTGGTAGTGCCTGCGGTTGTTGGCACATTCTTTCAGTCATCTGGGCGCGACATGGACTTTGACTCCTTGCGTCCCTGGCGTTCTTCTTTCACCAAGTTCATGATGTGGAGAAAGGAGAGAGCAGATGAGAAGGCTGGGTGGAGAAGATTGGTAAAGGAGATGACTGGGCTCAGAGCTTGACCACGAGAGCTTTTCTTGGTTTCCAAGAGCGGTGCTCAGATGTCTTAACTCTTCAAAGAACAGCAAACCTGGGAGTCAGCACCGAGGACTTTCTTTTATTATTTTTGCCCTCACTGCGAATTCATGAGTCAGGTCCCGTGGCCTCTGGGTGTATTCACACAATAGACCCGTTTGTGGAATGGGACCTGTGAGCAGAGCACTGGGACAGCACTGACAACCCTTAGTAACAACAGTCTCATTCTAAGTTATATATGTGATGCAAATTGCACCATATTGAGCATGGGCAAATTGCTGTGGGAGGATCACATTGCTAGGTGCTGTTGAAAGGGAAATTTTGGGATTGTGTGTTTTCTTGAAGAGTAAGTGTCAATAGGCGGGAGTGGAAAGTTGATCATATACTGTGTTGTTTGGATGCTATTAGAAGCCTCTTGTGGTCGATGCCCACTAAGGGACATTGTGGGCAGACTGTGAAAGACTGAGGGGTTAATGGTCTTTCTTGCAGGCTCCAGATTTTCACAGGCCTTTTATCTTATCTCCATCACCAGGCCTTATGGGAATCAGTACTTTGATGGTTTTCCTACTATTTCTGAAGGGACCAGATGGTCTTCAGACTGGTGATAGGCTATGGTGTATTTTAGAGATCTTCAAAAAATGAGGAGTCATTTTTTGATCTTGTGTTTTAGGAAAATAACTTTGGCTGCAGTGACAAGTGGCACAGAATAAACTGGTTAGGCTCACAAGTACTCACCATCGTCCAGATGGACTGTGGAAAGCCTGAAAGCCTTGTGTATGGACAGGCAATCTTTGATTGTGGTTTACCTTTTACCTTTCATGACTGTGATTCTATGTAATTAAATCTCAAGAATATCTAGTGCTCTTTGTTGATGGTGGTTCTACTTGATGTTTAGCTGGGGTTTTTTTTGGGGGGGGTGTTATTCATTGGTGAGAGAGAGAGATAAGAAAGTGTGTCATAATTACTGAGATTGTGCTTTAGAGTTTTGCTTAGGTCTGTAATTATTTAGTTTCCCAGCCTTCAGTATGCTTATAAAGGAGATATACTGAAATTAAATGTAAATAACTTCTGTTCTTCATGATTGTGAGGAAAAATCAGATTTTAAATCAAAGTGTCTAGACTTTGAGGTTAATTCTGTTCTGAAATTTTTTTTTCATTGTGGTAAAATTTTATTTTGTGAGAAATCAGTGCCACTTCTCCAAATGAATGTTAGACATTATAGGTAGGGCCCATTGACTTAACCTTTCCCCTTCCTTTGTGAAATAAGAAAAACTGCAGTAGGATGTCACTTTAGATGTTGGAATTTGCAGTGTTTACCCTGTCCCCTCTCCAGTGACTCTTAGAGCAAAGTCTTCCTTGTTTGTGAAAGCAGATGACATCTCAGTTGGGGCTTTGCATCAGTCTTAGTTGTTCCTTGTCCTTTGAATGTTACAACTTGCCATCTTTGTCCAGAATAAATAGTACCCCTTTTGTCTTCTTGGAAATGTCATTCATAGGTGAAGATGGTTCTGGTAAAACAACGCTCATGACTAAACTACAAGGAGCTGAGCATGGCAAAAAAGGAAGAGGCCTAGAGTATCTCTACCTCAGTGTCCATGACGAGGACCGAGATGGTAAGTGAAGCATTGATCCATGGTAAAGGGCACACACAGGACTCCCAACTTCTACAACATAGCTAGGTACTCTCAGCTTTCTCTTTGACTCATAGAGAATTACTCAAGATTAGATGAAATGTGGGTCATTTGTGAGATTTTATCCACTTTCTATTGCAGAACATGTTAGCAAAAACAAGGAATGGGACTGTTAGATGCTTATGTCTACGTGTAAAGGAAATCATTAAGATAAAGTTTGACATGCACATAAAGGTAGCAAGAAAGATTTTTTAAAACTTTGGAGTTTTCTGTGAGAGAAATGTGAAATGCTTAGCAGACTGATCTAGCTCCACTGTTACTTGCCTGGTTCTTCTGGAGAATCTTAAAGTTTATATGCATTCATGGATAGTTTTCTGAGTCTTTTTGTGACAGTTTAGAGATGCTAAATGCTGGAGGTAGAGGGAATAGAGGTTCAGGGGTGATAATGTTCTCCTTTAATTCCTTAAAACATGATTAGTAGCTGGGCATTATGGTCTATGCCCATAATCCCAGCACTCTGAAAGGCTGAGGTAGAAGGATCATAAGTTTGAACCCAGTCTGGGCAGCATAGCAAGACTGTGTCTCAGAATAAAAAATTAAAGATCTGGTATGTAGCTGGGTATCAATGGAAGGTTCTGGGTTCAGTCCCCAGTGCTACAAGCATGCAAGCAAACAAAATGTGGATGGTAATAGTTTTTATCTGCACAGTAATGAGGGTGATTAAAGGCACACGGTAAACATTCTTACAAGGATTAGTTATTATTTTGAAACCTTTTTCTTATAATTAGGAAATGTAATTTTTGCGTACAACTACTCGGTAACAATCTTTAAAATCTCTTAGGATTAGAGTTAGATTTTTTTAATGACTACAAAATAAGATTTTGGGGGTCAGGGATACAGCTCAGTGTCACAGCACCTGCCTGGCAAATGCAAGGTCCAGAGTTCAATTCCTAGTACCAAAAACAAAACAAAAAAAAACTACTGGCTCAAAGTAAGTTTTTGGTACCAAGAGAGTTTTGTGTTATACAGAAGTTATCATTGTAGCCTAAAGGTAAAAAGTATTGATTAAATTACATTTGTTTTTACCCATTTAAACATTAAGAGTCATGATGTAAGGGAAGCCAGTCCTCCCACTTCTGGTCTCCCATTTGCTTGTTGCTAAACAGAGGAAACTGAACCCAAGTCCTTTTGAGCACTATAATTCTCCTGTCTTCAAGAGCTGTTTAGTGGAGAGCATGAGTGAGAGTCTATTGTTGAAGCTTGGAAATCTGCATTGTGTGAATGCTAATTTAGTGGTCATTGTAGAACCCCTGGGATTTTTTTATATTTGTCTGCTCCCTTCCCCTGACTTCATTGTCTTACTGAACATTCCCTGAAGGACTTGAAAGGAAGTCAGGAGGTGGGCATGGTGCCAAGGGCTCTGTCTTATGTCAGAAGGACAGGCATCAGGTGTCCCTTTAGGCTCACTGGAGTTCATGGTTATAGGACTGGGACTCAAGGGCCACTGAGTCAGGCCTAGAGGACCTTGCATGTCTGTATCTTTTGCTTCCTATCTTTGTAGGGCACCATGGTTATTGTGGAAAGAACTTGGGCTTTGGAGCCCGGTGGATCTGGTTCAAGATGCTACTCCTGTAGTCAGCAGTTGTGTAGCCTCAGGTAATTGATTTAACCACCTACACCTGAGATTTCTCATGTGTAGCATGGACGATGGTGTCTATTTTGCAGGTTGGTAGAATAAGAGAGTATGTGTGGAGTGTAATGGAATCCTGGATACGTGATAGCTCAGTACCATTTTGTCTTGTTTCTGTTCAGTTTTTGTCTTTGTTTTGGTTTTGAGACGGGCTTTCACGGTGTAGCCCCAGGTGGCCCCAAACTAGTGATCCTCCTGCCTCAGCCTCCTGAGTGCCATTATGTCCAGCTGTCTTATTTTTTTGAAAGGACAAAGCAGTGTGTCTGTTCTGAATCTGTACCCTCGTCTACATCAAGACAGCAGAAGCATGTTTCAGGCCAAGATATAATGTTAGTTGTATTTTACTTGCCTTTGAGTTATAAAGTATATAATAACTTCTATTTTACATTCCTTAAGAGTACCTTAAAAACTTTGGTTTCTGCATTTATGTGATATGTTTTGGTTACCTACTTGTGAGTACTTGTTTGATGGAAAAGTTGCCCTTTCTTATGGTTAATTATAGGGCTGGGGATTTAGCTCAGCGGCATAAGCGCCTGCCTTGCAATTTGATCCCAGGTACCCCAAAAAAAGAAACTTATGGTTAATTATGTATCTTTTAAGTCCTAGTCTTTTTTTTTTTTTTATTGTGTGGTGTGACTAGATTATAAACACACATTTCACAGGCAATCACCCATGTAGGAAAAGTCTCTTAACTTACACCTCTGCCTTCAGGGATGAGGGATCTAATGCTATATGGGATTTGCATGGTCTCCAAACATGAGGGCAAGTTATATGTGAAGGGCAGTGGTAAAGGACGCTGGAAAAAGGAACCATACCTGCTGAAGGGTAGGCATTCAAACTCATAGATTTCAGGTACAAAGCATTGTTTTTGTTCTTGTTTTATTTTTTAATCCTGGTAATTGAAACCAAGGCCTTGGGCGTGGTAGCACTGATACCCTTAGCATCTAGAAGAATATTTTTTTAAGACATTCACAGAAACCCAAACTAAAGCCACTATCTAAAGTGCATTAAGAATTTGAAATATAAACTGGCATGGTGGCACACATGTAAACCCAGCATTTGGGAAGCTGAGGCAGGAGAATCACTTCAAGTTTGAGACCAACCTGGGATACAAAATAGTGAGTTCAAGGTGAGCCCTAACTACACAGAGAGACTCTGTCTTAGGAAACCAAAAAGAGAAAGAGACAGAGACAGAGAGAAAATGAGTTTGAAAATATAGCTAGATTTAGGTAGCATGTACTATATACTATTGAAATAGTCATGAATATACATTTTTATAGCATATTAATGAATTGATTAATACCAAAAGGCACCTAATGAGAGATGGGTTTTAAAAGTATATGTTGGATTTTATTGAAACAAAGGAGTTAATAAACTATTTCAGGAACTATTAAGGTTCTTATTTTAAAAAATAGTTCTTAAGCCAGGGGTATAGCTCCGTAGCACAACGCCATCCTGGAAAGTGCTGAGTTCGATTCCCAGTACCAAAAAAAAAAAAAGTTCTTAAGAAAATTTTCTAAAACTGTATTATCAGTTGGGAGAATTGACCTCTATAGTTTGCTCATCCAGTTATAATTTTGGGACTATATGCTTCATTAAATGTCAGCACTTAACATATTTTTTAATATATGTATTTATTCTAACGTTATTATAGAAAATAAAATGTATAAAATAGACTAGTATCATGAACCATAGTGTACATTTCACCTGCTTTGAGCAATTAACTAGTTTTTGATTAATTTTATTTCACCCATATCTCATCCTCTTCACTCCACGTGGGATTATTTTGAAGGAAATTTCAGACATTATATCACCTGGGAATATTTCCATATAGTATATCTAAAGAATAATGATTTTTAGAAAATATAACCATGTTATTATATAAAAAGAACTGTAATTCCTTAACTCATTTAAACCCAAAGGTGTTGTTTCTTCGGAAATGTCTCTGGTATGTGCCCTGCTTACTGTGGCTAACACGAAAAGGACTTAACCACAGGCTCCTAGGAACTGCTACCCACCTCACAGATTGCTGATATCTTGGGACAGTGGATTGTTTAGACTATGGCATAGTTGATCAGTGAACATCAGCATCTCTGAGTTATTACTGAAAACTAATTACTTTTACCCTACTCCTTAGATATTGCTGAAAATGTTTTTTCACTTGTAGATACTTGCTGTGTATGGAGGCTGTCCTTCAATTTACTACATAGCCCTGGCTGGCCTCAAACTTATGGTAACTCTCCTGCCTTAGCTCCCGAGTGTTGGGATTATAGGTGTGTGCACCATGTGCAGTGTAGTAGATACTTCTTATGGTAGTTTAAACATTTTAAAATCTAGACAGTTTATGAGGCACTAGGATAGGATTTGCTGTTCCTTGAACATTTGGAACCTTTTCAGTTAGGATTTCTGTCTGTATTCTGTATAGAGTTCATCTTATTAATAAGGCTACTTTTTTGATAGCTGTGCTGATGATCATTTTCCAGTCGTAATATAACTTCATTTCTTAGATCATACACGTTGCAATGTGTGGATTCTGGATGGAGACCTCTACCACAAAGGACTGCTGAAGTTTGCAGTTTCTGCTGAATCCTTGCCAGAGACCCTGGTCATTTTTGTTGCGGACATGTCTAGGCCTTGGACTGTAATGGAGTCACTACAGAAGTGGGCAAGTGTTTTACGGGAACACATTGATAAAATGAAAATTCCACCAGAAGAAATGAGAGAGCTGGAACGGAAGTGTAAGTGCAATTTTTAAAAATGGAAAATTGAGTAGACACTGGATAGTCGGAAGCACCTTCCTTTTTAGTCTGGAGACTTCACTTGGATAGAGTTGTGTTTTGTTTTGCACGTTAACTTCAGACTTGCTCCTACAAATGTAGCTATCAAAAATACTTTGAAAAAGTATCCAGAGCAGTGTATCTCACATTACAGTTGTAGATATGGATCAGTAGTCTGTATTGTCTTTGTTGATTGTGTTTAAATAGAAGAGTTCTTTCCTTCTCAAAATGTGACGGTTCTATGATTCTCCAGGAGTTTCTGCCATTCTGTCTCTGAGTTAGCAGCAGGGTGTGGAGATTTGTTGTGGTTTCTACAGACTGAACCCTGGCTCTGGAACTCTGTGAAGGTTCTGTCTACCGTCTTGTTGGTAGGTTTAGTGGGAGTCTTAAAAAAGGTAATCTTTTGGAATCTAACAAATCCAATTTTTTATAGGAATAAGAAGGTTATTTTTGGGTGTCATTAAAGTGAAAAGCTATTTTAAGACTGAGGATATCCAAGTTCTTTTGAGAATAAAAAACTTTCATATTAAAAGAAGTGTGTTTGTCCCGCTGCTCCTCCACAATGTGCTTATTTTTTCTTTCCCTTGCTTCTGTGCGGTTACATCAGCTTCTGTCTCTTTGCCAGAGAAGTGGGAGGGGCCAGGACTGGAACTCTGGCAGCGGCAGCCCTCTTGGGCAGGACAAGCTTGGCCCAGCCTGGCCTAGTTCCACAGGATGACATCATTCCCTTTAGTGAATTGATGAGGGCGGAAGACATGACACAAGTTCTTCACACTTACTGGCAGAAAGGTCCAGAAATTTGATGTGCTTTTCAAATTATGTTTAATGCTTTATGTCTTCTTATTCCATACTTCATCTTGCCTCTGTCCCACATTAGTTAAAACAGGGAGTTGAACATATTATTCTTTGATTTGCTGCCAGTGTGACACATGGATCACCCACATGTGTGCTGTACTGATTGTTATGCAGCTCAGCTCATCTGTCTTCAACCACTGACCTTTTTAGATAATGGCTCTTTTTCCTCTGAAATAGAGACCTTAATGATAACTTCACAGAATAGTTCTGAGGCTGAATAGCAGTTTTCTGTCCATTGCACATACAGCTTCTTATCCAAACTAGTAAATTAATGCACTAGAGATTTCAGTTCTCTAACCTGTTTTCTTAGAGTGATAACACTGTGAAGATTTGTTAAAACAGAAAAAAAGAGAGAGGCCAAGGATTGCTGTTCTTTCCTGATAGGGAAAATGTCTGCTCAGTACAAGGTCCTGTTGTAGGCACCGGAATACAACAGACAAGCTCTGTTCCTAGGGAGCTTAAGGCGAGACACTGAATTTATTTTATGCTCTTAGTCATTGATGTCTGTCACTTAGAATTAGATTCATTTGCATATGGCACAAAACCCGAGATAATGATGCCCTAAATTTCTCTGTCCTAAAAATGAAATCTAGAAGTAGGTAGTTAGAACTGGGAAGCCAAGGGCTCATGGACCCTGGCTTTTTTGTGTGTGTGCTTATGGCTTTGTCATTTCTAGGGTGTGGTTTTCTTCCTAAGAGAGCGCTGCCCTTCACATTGATGTTCCAGGGAGCAGGACGAAGGAAGAGGAAAGAAGAGCTGAAGGGTACATGTCTGTCCTCATTAAAGGAGGCTTTAGTCTGTGTGTCCACGTATTATGGACTTCAGAGTTCTATTCAGTTACACAGAGGAAGAGGAGAGAGGACACTGGAGGGCAGCTATCAATTGCAAGAACCATGTGTGTGTCCTGACTCTGGTTAATCTTCCAAGGTCCTTGCTTTCATCATCCCTTGTCTGAGTTGTTTGGAGTGGCCATTGCCTTTGTACTGCATATCGAAGGAGCACCTTTGTTAGTGCAGGTTTTAGATGACATTTTAATAAAGTAGTTGGCTATACTCATGCTCTGGGGATTCCGTTTCCCAAATTAATTGGACTTAACCATTATACTGAATGAGTGAAGTGCTCTTATCCAACCACGCTTCCCATCCAACCACTCTCCAGTCTGCCAGTTTTGGAAAGCTGCTCTGTGGCCAGCCAGTCTCCTTCAGGGTTAGGGTCCTCTGTGGTCCAAGGTCTGTGGCAGCTGTTTGACTGTAAGAACCATCTGAGCCAGAGGAAAAGCACTCATGGAGCCACCTTGTAGGTTAGTCTTTGTTGCTTATGTTGTCCTGAGGGGTCTTCTCACAACTATAGATACACTGGGTGGTCACTAAGATAGGAGGGAAAAATGAGAGGCAGAAGCAGCAAAAGTATTTTGTGACTTTTTTTTTTTGGTTCTGGGAATTGAACTCAGGACCTTGCACCTGAGCTGAGCTATTTCTCTGGCCCTGTGACCTCTTATACCCACTGCTTTCTGGTCCTAAAGGGGAGCTCCAAGTGGGCTGGTAGCCCTTGCTATAAAATACTGGCCATTCACTTTCTAGAGGGAAATTGTTAACATTACACTCTGTGTATCCCTTAAGGAAAATATACATTTTATTATCTGAATTACATAGTCTTCAATTTTTTTTTATGTTTTCAACAGATAAGTTTATTTTTTAAGCAATTTCAACATTTTTTCTTTATTTTATTTTACTTTATTAGTATATGTACGTTGTGTTTACATTTGTTGTAGGAATTTGGTACATGTGTATAGCATAACTTAATTCCTTTTTGCATTCTATTTCCCTTTGCTTTTTCTCTTCTCCCTTGATCTCGACCCTCTACCCTTTGAAAACCACTACTCTCCTTACATCCTGTGATCTTTTATTTTGCCCTTTATTTTTACTTGGTTTTTCATACAAAAGAAACCATGTAATATATTGAGTACTTTTTAATCTTTCGGTTTTCATTTTTCTGTTTTGAGACAGGGTCTCACTGTGTAGTTCATGCTGACTTGAACTCATGGAGCCCAAGCTTGTGGCCATAATCCTGTCTCAGCCTCTCAAGTGCTGGGATGCCATGCATGCGCCACCATGCCTGGCATCTTCTTTATGTTATACATATTTGCTCTGTCTTCCAACCTGTTTTCTAAAATGCTAAGTTAACTAAAAAGATGTAAATTTTCTATGCTTACTGAAGAGCCACAGTTAAAGTCATTTGTCTACAGTGTGACTAGTCTTATCCAGGCCTGTGGGCCATTTTCTTGGCATATGTGGAATACTGCCGAGTTTGGGCAGCACCATAGGTAATAGAGGATCCTGAAGTAGGCTGCCTGAGCCACTGCACCCCACCTCACTTCTACTGCAGCTCAGCTTACCTTTCCCCTGCCCCAGGCTCTGCCCTGCTCACTTTCTAGGAAGACTCAGCCAGATGTCTCCCATAACTGGAATAGTTAGATCTTACCCAGGTAAAGCTTTGCATTTTTCATTGATTTGAAATTTTGTTAATGTGCTTTTAAAGAAACTATGAAAATATTTTGTTCTTTTAAGCTCCTTCAACAACCACCTCAAGTTCTTGTTTTTGTCCAAAAATGTTATGTGCATAGCTGAAAGAGAAGTTTAGAGGTAAACTATTAGCACATCTGCACTTGAGAGCTTAGTCAGTTAGCTTTTAGTTTGCTTAATATTACTTGAAAGACAATTGGTGCCAGATAATTTCACTTTGTACTCTTATTACCTAAAATCTTTGTAAATAAACACTCATTGTTTTAAAATGTTTGAGACCCATTCTGTGGATGAAATGGAGAATGTGCACATTTCTCTAGGTCCTCTGTAGTACTGTTATTTGCATTTACTTAGTGAGCTTGTTGTTGATGAGAATAAAGGATTTAGGGTCCTCAGTCCTCCTGGGTTTATTAGAATAGAAGAGCTAGCTGCCTATTGGCTTCTCTGGCTCGACATAGCTTTAACCATCCTGTCTTTATTTTTTGGTCTGACATGTAAGTCTTAAAATGCCTACATCCAGGTGCAGATTTGTGGACTTTGTGGTCACTTGGCTTAACCGAAACCATTGGCCACTCAGCATAGAGATCCTTCTTAGCCAGAGTAGTGAATGTGTGTGCCAAGAAACGTTCCATGATGCTGACCTCAGTGCTAGGCGAGGACAGCCTCTAAAGACGAGACTGAGTTCCCAAGAGTGAGGATGAGGAGAAAATATGCAGCTGGTGCTAAGCAGGTATAGCCTTAATACTTAGTGCTGAGATAAGGCAGCAGTGTGGGAAAAGGATTTTTTTGTGGGGTTCAATGTTTTGACCAACATGTCTAATGAGAACTTGGACAGTTTTTGTTAGTAATAGCAATATCTAATGGTCACCTATGTAAAAGTAACACAGTTCAGCTATTCCGCTGGTATTTTGAAGTGATTTTTTTTTGTTTGCTTTTTTTCATAGTAGAAACTAGTAAAGTGTTAGAATTTTTACAAATCTGTTTATGAGTTAGATGCAATTGAAGATGCCTGGAGGGTTTTTTGGTTTGGGGTTGTTTTTTTTTTTTCCCTGCTCTGAATTTACAAAACTCAGACTGAATATGTCAGAATTGACATATTTTGTCACCATCTCCAAATCCCTAATACAGGAGTCCAGTGCAACTTGGTTTGTCACATAACTGCTCATGTTTTGTTGGTTATTACTGTCTTTTTCTGTTTTCTGAAACTAATGTGTATTTTTTTAATAATATTTTTTTTCTCCTCTGTAGTTGTAAAAGATTTTCAAGACTATGTTGAGCCTGAAGAAGGTTGTCAGGGTTCCCCACAGAGAAGAGGGCCTCTGACCTCAGGTTCTGATGAAGAAAACATTGCCCTGCCTCTGGGTGACAACGTGCTGACTCATAACCTGGGGATCCCAGTGTTGGTGGTGTGCACAAAGGTGTGTCCAGGGAATTGTTGTCTGGGTTTGGCCAGTGAGCAGTCACCATCTGAAAGAAAGTTTGAGAAGCTTTGGTGAATTTCTTCCCAAGAAAGAATTGCGCTTATTCAGGATTCGTTAAGGCATATCACATTTGTCAGGAAGGAACATACTGTCATTTAACTGCTAGAAACATGACATCACTCAGTTCACATATGCTCCAGGTTAATCTCCAGAAAGTAGTGAGTTTATGGGCAATCTCAACTAAAAACTGTTTTCTTAAGGCTATATAAACTAGGTCATCTAGTCTACACCGATGGTGAAAAAATAGAATGATGAGGTGAAAATAGAAATTAAATTGAATTATAGAGAATAAAGTGTGTCTCTTACGTAAGAAAAAAGTAGCTTTAAAAATGTTTGCAGTTTCAAAAGTACAGACAGAAAGATGACTCTGTTTTGTCTCCCCTACAGTGTGATGCAGTAAGCATCCTGGAGAAGGAGCATGATTACAGGGACGAGCACTTGGACTTCATCCAGTCGCATCTGCGGAGGTTCTGCCTCCAGTGTATCCTTGGGGTACTGTGTCAGGCCCAGAGGGTATGGGCTTCCCTTCAAACGGGACATCTTCAAGGCCATGCCTGAACTCAGAGTAGTCTTCTGCCTGTGTATATTGTTTTAGTAATTTTATATTTTACTGTGTTGAAATTTGAAACTATTTATCTTAGACCTATCTTTGGTCAATTTTTATTTTTAAGGCTGTACATTTGGTAGGCTTTCATATTAAGAAGCTGAAGTCAGGTGTGGTAATATACCCTTCTGTAATCCTGTCACTCAGGGAGGCTAAAACAGGAGGGTGGCAAGTTTTCGACTAGCCTGGGCGACTTAGTGAGACTGTCCTAAGGAAAAAAAAAACAGTCTCTATACCCTACACACACACACACATAAGAAAAAGCTGACATGACTTCATTTTATTATCAAATTATTTTTGTCATGCTTGGAAATCTTCTTAAACTTTGCTTTTATTCTGAAAGAAGCAGTTAGCAATCGTGGTTGTTGTAAGTGTTACTAGTTTTTCCCATGTGTTTGTTTCATTTTACTCTTGAAAGAGCTGTCAGCTGTCTTTTTGCGAAAAGCCCCCTTGCTCAACAGTCAGGGTGATGGATGGGTTCCTGCTCCCTCCTTTGAGCCCATTCTGGGAAATGGATGCTTAAGGATAGACTTACTCATGTATTAGTGTCTGCCTACAGAAAGATCTGAACCTCAGTATGCTGAGGGTGTTTTCCCATGCTTATCCAAGAGCCATTAACTTTGCTTTTTGGGAAACAGCCAGAGGATCAAGGTAACTTATGTGTTAAGTCAACTACACAGCCTATTAGCATTAGCATGTTTTATGCTTCTGAGTTAGTTCATCTGCTACCATTCCCTTTTCTGCTTTTTAAATTACGTTCTGATTTACTAATACTAATCCAATACTTTCTGATTGTCAAAAACCGGTCAAATTGTCTGCAGTATTTTAAGATCTGTGAGATTAATTTTGTCTCCTCCCACAGTGAATTGGTTTTCCTAAGCAGATTGATTAGATGGAGCGGCCTTGATTTACACATCAGTAAAAGAAGAGAAAAATCTCGACTTGTTATATAAGTACATTGTTCATAAAACATATGGATTCCACTTTACCACACCTGCCTTAGTTGTGGAAAAGGATGCAGTTTTTATGTGAGTTCTGGAGAGGTGATGCTTTTGACCCTTTCTATTTATAGCATATTTACTACTTAACATTTTACCCTTTTAAGTACCATGCCTTCTGTCTGTGTCTTTATGCAGCCAGCTCTTGCTGCTGTGAGGAAAGCATGTAGACTGGACCTCAGACTTTCCATCTCTGCTCCTCCTGAGTTATGAGGCATTCTGCCTGAGGGGAGTGAGTGATATGGTCAGGGCTACTGCCTTTCTTTATTGAAAGCAAGTTTCCAAACAAGCTGTTTTTTGGCCATTTGCTGTCAGCTGGTAAAGTCTGGCTGGGGAAGAGAGTTGAAGTATAGAGGATTTCACCTTAGGGATTCTGTTTGTGGGGGGTTTTGTTTTACTTTAAGGATTCTAAATGTCTCCTGTTAAAACATCTAGTTAATTCCTCTGCCTAGTGGCAGAGGTTATAATAAACATCCTCCTATGGCCCTGTCCTAAGCACTGTTCTGAGTGCTTATTTTATTTTCAGAATTTCAGCATTTATTTCTAACCAAAGGGAGTGATTGTCCTGCATAAATAAAAAATGAAACTGTAGCCTTTAAGAGCACTTGTATTAGCAAATTGATATTGAGGCTTAACTGGCTTCTTAGTTTAAAAGTTATGTTTGTCTATTCAGCAAGCCTTACTCAGCACCTTTTGGGTGCCCAGGTTTTCTGCTGGAGACACAGAAATGAATGAGATGGGTTTCCTGCTACAGTGCTGAAAAAGAAACACAGCTGAAGAGGAAAAGACTAATGGAGGAAGTATGGCAGGGAGGGCAGAGGGGTTGATGCTGGGAGATCCACACACCCCAGACAACCATAGCAGAGGTGGGTGCAGACTGAGAGGCTGGAGGTGTGAGCTCCACTTGGTCCCAGAAACTGAATAGATTACCTCTAGCGCATTCGAAGAGAGCCTCCCTTGGGCCGCTGGCAGATAGCATAACTGCTTTTGGAGAGGCGTCCCAAGCAATCAGCCACCAAAGGTACAAACCTAGTGAGCAGTGTGTTTTTGGAATTACTTAGTGCCCAAATCACCTGATCCCGAGAAGCAGGGAGGCTAGTTAGATTTGGAACTGGTCTGGGATAGGAAAGCATCTTGTGGCTGTTGAAGGCTGCTTGGGGCATAGCAGTGTCTCAGTCCTGCCCTATTCCTTTGTACCTTTGGGTCTATTGACAGTTGCTTATATGGGGACTGGTAAAGTTAGAAAGGCCGGGGCTGGGGATTTAGCTCAGCGGCATAAGCGCCTGCCTTGCAAGCGGGCAGTCGTGAGTTCGACCCCTGGTACCGATAAAAAAAAAAAAAAAAAGGCCATTTGGGAGACCCTGGTTTTACTCTCTTGATTATAGACTGGTGGATCAGGAGTTGGAGAGAGAATGAGAGTCTTGTAAGAATAATAGTTGCTATCTTTCAAAACTTCTTGCGTTCAGAAGTGTGGTATGCTACCTTTATGAGAGTTGGATGGGGATAACAGGCTGTGGCATAACCCAGCAGAAGCCAGGTCTCACTGCCCTCTGATATCAAGCTGCATAGCACCCAGCAGGAGCCCTCATGGTTTGGACCCCAGGATGGATGCAGACCCTGTTTGTCCCTTAGCTCATGGGTATGTCTTTCTACACCAGCAAAATCAATGAGCCAGTCCATGAGATAACTGTTAAAAAGAGTTCCCAGAGAGAAAGAGACAGCCCAGAAGAGGGGAGCCTCCATACCAAAGCCCAAAAGAAATGGTGCTTTCCTAGGCTCTGTCCTCTGTGCCGCTCCCTGCATTCTCATATGTTGAGAGTCAGGACTACATTGTGCTACTGTTGGCATTGTGCAGTAGCTTTGAACTCATCCACGGGGGCTGCACATGGTTGGTCAGCTCTTACACGGTCACTTGAGGCCTGGGGCTCCTGAGCTCTGTGCAGAACACAGCCTGCCCTGCTGATCTGATGGAGTGTCCCTGCTATGGATTTTACTGGATGTGTGCAAAGTTGCAAGCCACTCAGATCTTCTGCAGGTATACACAAGATTTTGTAGGGAAGGACATCACCCAGGAATCTTTTCTAACCTAAAATGTGCTCCGAGTAGTGCCATAAGCAGCCTCAGGAAAAGATAGCCAATACCTGTCTCTTTGCCTTTAGACCTGCAGGCTGGGACAATGAAAAGAAAATAGCTATTTTACATGAAAATTTTACAACTGTGAAACCGGAAGATGCATATGAAGATTTTATTGTGAAACCTCCTGTAAGAAAGGTATCCAAATCAATCACTTTAAGAGTTCAGGTGTTTTTTTTAAATAGGGGTTGGGGGTACTTGTAAAGAAACATCTTACAATGTATCATTTTGAAAAAAGTAATCCAAGGATCATTTTGTTAGTCTTTAAAGGAGGTCTTAAGTTTTGTGAATGGCACAGGGTGGGATGTAAGTGATGGTATACCCACATGGAGCTGGATGGCATTTACCTTGAAGTCCCAACAGTGCTTTTGGTATCTCTATATTACTGTTGTTAGATTCTGTCTCCTCAGAGCTACTGGAGCTTCTGATCAGGAGATGTTCTTTAGGACCTATGAGACTTGAAAATATCAGTTAGCTACCTGCTGTGGCCAGTTTTGGAAGATCTGTGCCAGACTGGAAAAACAGCAACTACTGTCTCAAGGATCCCTCGGACAGATGTAGAAGCCTGAGCACAAGATTCTTTGCAATCACTTGGTAGTTTTGGCCTATGGCCACAAATGTGTGTGTTGCTTTACAGCTGGTCCATGACAAAGAGTTGGCAGCAGAGGATGAGCAGGTGTTCCTAATGAAGCAGCAGGTAAGAAGATAGTGATATTTGAATGGAGACCTTCTCATGCATGTAATGCCAGTTCCCTAGGAGGGTAGGGGCTACCTGCATGTGGGGAATCAAGTGGGCTGAGCTGCAAGGATTGACACTAGGAATCCCAGCTCCTTCCTCTTTCTAGGATTGTTAGGGCCTGGACCACCTGCCTTAGATCGCCTCTGTGCCACTGCCTTGTAGATTCTCTCACAGGGCTAGGCTTAGTACAGTGGTGGCAAACCTATGGTGTGTGTGCCACAGCGGGCTGTTGACATTGAAAGCTCTAGAAGATTTGCCATCACTAGTTCAGTATCTTTTAAAGTGCCATTTCTGTGAAAAGTTAAGATTTTCGGGCATACTTCCTAAGTTACCAAGTTTTATACCAAGTGACCTGGCCACACTTCTTTATTTCACGTGGTCTCCCACAGCCTGGTGCACAGACAGTTAATGCCCATTTTGTAGGTGAGGAAGTAACTTTCAAACTGACAATGTAAAAGTATAAACCCAGTCTAATGTTTGTCTTTCACTCAAAGTTTTAGACATGTCATGAGTCTCTGAGGGTACAGGCAAGTCCCAGTAGGTTTTGACAATTCCTTTTCCAACTCTTCAAACTTTCTGTGCCCTACTTGCTTCCTTAGCTTCAAATAGTTACCAGAATCACTTTTTCACCATGTACCAAACTGCCCTGTACAATAGGTTTTTGACTTGTTAACTTGTTAATGGCACCCTCTAGTGGAGTACTAGGAGTTAAGTTTTTCTCCAGACCTCAGTGCATTTTGTCCCTCTCTTTGTAGTCAGTCCTTGCCAAGCAGCCGGCCACGCCCACAAGAGCTTCTGTGAGTACCTCATACCAAACAGTCATGGCCTGAACCTGATGTGGTGGGTGTCTCTGGACTTTATACTTTTATTTGTGAGAACTTAAGTTTGTGTAGGCTTATGTATTTTCAAAGAGTTGGTCTTCCTAAAGGCCCACATCCAGGAACATGGTAGAATCCTAGGAAATGTTTGGTGAAACACAGCCATCATGAATCAGTGAGCTAGTTTTATCACCTTTTGTTACATTTTCTCTTAGAAGACACAGATCTACTAAGGGACTAATCTGGACTCCTACTTCTGTAACTTGAACTGGAAAATGTCCTGCAGAAGCATGTCTTCATTTTTGGAATTTGTATTTTCTGTTACTATACTTTTATGCTTGTTTATGATCTGGGCTGTTTTTGGAATTAGGAATCCCCTGCAAGAGGACCCTCTGGCTCTCCAAGGACCCAGGGCCGAGGAGGGCCAGCCAGTGTGCCTAGCCCCTCCCCAGGCGCATCAGTAAAGAAGCCAGACCCAAACATCAAAAGTATGTATCCTATCTCTGGAGGGTGGTTTAGTCCTAGGTCTGAGTCGTGTAGGGATGGCTGAGGCCTGTGCTCTTACCTGAGAAGGGCTACTTTCTACCTTCTCCCTCCCAAAGGGTGGGGATAGAGGCACAGACCAGGCCCTGTTGGAATTAGTAGTCTAGCCCACAGAGCATTGTATAAGACCTCATCTAGACTCTATAGATGCCTTCAGAAGGGAATGTAAAATGGGAAGTGATTTTTTAAAATAAGTATTTTGATACAAGAAGTGATTTTTATTTATTTTTTTATTTTATTTATTTATTTTTTTTTTGGTGAGATAGGGTCTCACTATGCAGTTCAAGCTGGCCTTGGGCTCACTTTGTAGCTCAGGCTGGTCTTGAACTTGCAATGATCCTCCTGCCTCAGCCTCCTGAGTGCTGGGATTACAGAAATGTGCCACCACACCTGGCAGGAAGTAGTTTTTAAAATAGATATTTTGAAATCTAGTGTTATTTCTCATCTTATTGCTATTTTGAATTATAGGATTTTTTTTCTCCTTTACTCTTTTTGTCTATCTGAGTTACTAGTTGAGGCAACTATTATCCCAATGGCTTGATCCCAATTGGCTGCAATAAAACCATCAAACGAAATTCCACTTAATACTTATATGTTTGGTCAGCATCTTCTACTTAGGATATGAGTTGTTCATTGCAGACTGGGAGTGCTGAGGACTTAAGAAACTTTGAAAAACAAAGGACATCTCCTTGAGGATAGGGAGATAATGTGGAGCACAAGTTAACCTTTATACCCTCAAACAGATGGGAAGTGTAAACATATTTCCCCTTAGTAATTATACTAACACATAATTAACAGTGGTGATGTATAAAGAATGTAGTAAATGAATGGGATCAGTATTCTAGAAAGGTGATAGCTACAGATGTCTAATTCTAAGATGAGAACTACTTTTGTTTTAATTCATCAGTTTGTGTAATGCTCTTTTTTCTGTTTCCTTAGATAATGCAGCAAGTGAAGGGGTGTTGGCCAGCTTCTTCAATAGTCTTTTGAGTAAAAAAACAGGTTCTCCTGGAAGTCCTGGTGCTGGTGGTGTGCAGAACACAGCTAAGAAGTCAGGTACAGAGGGGCCCTCTAAGGCTTCTGATCTTTGTGGCTGAGTAGTGCTGGAAGGATAGAAAGGTAGACAGGAGCGTGCCTTTACCTGACCTGCAGACCTTCAGTAGTAGTCTGAACTGCTATGCACCAAACTATATCTGTACTTTTCACTGGGCAGGTTGCCATGCTTTTGGTGGTGTTGTCTTATTGTGCAGCTTTTCCTTGACACATTTAACATGTTCCCAGTGGCTCGTATACCTCATAGGACTCTGGCATGCTGCCTGATGGGATAGTCATGCATGTATCACCAGTGGTTCAGAGCGAACCAGCAGTGAGACAGACTTAATCCACCCATTGTGAATGTGTTAAATTTGGGTTTCTGTACATTCATGATGTTGATGTTGGGTGAGTTGAGGTATAGTGTAAACTGTACTTGTGAACTTGGTGTAGTTATCTAGAGACCATAGTCAAGCAAGTGTGTCCAACTTATGCCCACCTTTATTATGCCCTCATATTTTTAAATGTTATGAATAGAGAATATTTTTAAAAAAGAAGTTATTGCTTATATACATTAACTATATTATATATTTTATATGTGGCCCAAGACAGTTCCTCTTGATTCAAAAAAATGAGCTCACAGAAAAGATAGCCTGCAAGTTGGACAAGCCATGTATTACTGGCATTTTATTTGTTCTTTTCATTTTCTGGGATGCTTTAAAAAGACTTTCATTCGTTCCACTGCCATTGGTTTTACTGTGAACTGAAGACTGTGACTGAGCCCTCACTGTCTCACTGAGGCGGTCCTTGTCTTTCCCTTTATGAACACTTGGTGGCCCATCCACCTGACCTTGCATGTAGGCTGGTATGGGGCAAGTCTGTCTTGGAGATCTCTGAAAGAAAAGAACTAAATTGCTTTCGAATTACATATAATCTCAGGAAGTTGGAAGATTGATTTGATAATGCTGGGGATCAGACCCAGGGTCTCACTCATGCTAGGCAAGCAGTGGTGAACACTTTAAAAGGTTCTTCTGCTTTTAATTTTCCATTGGTATAAGATACCTTAGTGTAGTGTTTTTCCTGTCTGATACTTCTAAAACAGAGGAGATCCTTAGGAGATCATTCTATCCTTAGAAACTCTAGCCTCCAGACCATTAAAGAGACTCAGTCTTATCTGGTGGTATTGGCTGTGGGCTAATATTATTCCTTTACCAGAGATAGGGGTCATTTTTCAAATCGCAGTTAATGTTTGACAGTAGAAAAAATAGGAGCACCAAAGTACAACTGACCAACTGGACTTCCTAGCTTTGGTCTTATCTTATTGAAACATGGTATTTCCAGGCTGTCCTTGAAAGTCAGTCTAGACTAGAGTGTTGTAATTAAGAACAAAACCTGATTACTTATCAAGGATAAAGAAAATACTTCGGGATAAAGAAAATACTTCGCCGCATGCCTGAAACTCTAGAGTCCACCTCTAACAAGATGGCAGAGTGTACAGGGGTTAGAATTGGAGGATGAGAGGGGTTTTGAGAAAGGCCCCTTCGTTTGCCACAAAGGCATCCCTTGCCAAGGGCGGCCACACAGCTGGGGATGTTTAGACCTATGACATTGGGAATAATTAAGGATTGAAGTCTGTCTTATGCTCCTTGGGAAAAAAGGTTACAGTCACCACAAATGTTACCACAAATGTTTACAGAAGTCTGTATAATTTTAAATGTTTCATTTTAAAAATTATTTTCTATTTTCACATTGTTGCTTTGCTTTTTCTCCCTCTTCCTTAAGGACAAAAGACTGTGTTGTCAAATGTTCAGGAAGAACTGGATAGAATGACTCGAAAACCAGACTCCATGGTAACAAACTCTTCAACAGAAAATGAAGCCTGATCCTCCTTAAAAATACACATGTCAAATGACCAAATAACTATGTATATTGATCTGCTAAGACCAGGATTTTTCTGATATGCACATGCTATCGGTTTTTTGGGGTAGGGGAGATGAACTTTAAAAAAATACTTCATTGGCTTGTCCCAAGTGTGAAGTGCACATTTAAGAAGGTTATGTGTCAGGCCCCTTGTTAAGGATAACCCTTGGACTCTTCAGGCATGTGGCTGTTGTGTGGGAAGAGCACAGCTGGGCTTGTAGAGCAGAGAATGGGAACCCACTTTCCATCAGGGCAGAGCAGACGAGACCAGGAAATCATTGATCAGATGGTGGCTAGTCTAACCAGCTGTGTATTAACAAATTCACTTGTTCTTGGGAAGCAGATTAAATAGCAGAAAGTCCAAGAAAGAAAAGACTGAAAAAAGGAATGAGAGAAGTGATGGTGGGGAAACTGAATGTTGAGGGAGGTGGAAGAAGAAGGAGATAAGCAGTGTTAGTAAGTACTGTGCTCAGTAGAGTCAAATAATCATTGTTTAAGACTTAAAATTAGAAGCATTTCCAAGCTAAACACTAAACAAAATGGGAATTAGACTTGTTCTAAAGGCATCTTTTTAACTTACGGAAGATGTGTTAAATGTGGGGTGCCTGAGTCAAGTGGGGCTGACACGGGTGGGGAGGATGGCAGCTGTCTAGGACCCACATGCTTGGCCTAGGCTGTGTACCCAGGGAGATCCTGGGCTTCATGCATGTGTGTTGTGAAGCAGGCAGTCACTGTGGGCTGTGTTCAAAGTCAGCAGATACAATATTAGTTTACTTTGAATTATGTTTTCTAAATAGCTACTGCGTTGTTTTTTAAATTAAGTTTTTGGGTTTTGTTTTGTTTTGTTTTGTTTTGTTTTGTTTTACTACCACAGGCTAGCCTACTAAAAGGAAATGGGTGATCAGCCTTTCATTGTACCATATTGCAGTGTGTTACAGAAAGTTTGGGGGAAGTTGTCAGCATTGTGCCCTGGTTAATTCACTTGTACAGCCTCTGCCTTACAGTGTGTGGACACCTTCACAGAGTTCCACTCACGTAAGAGGAGCTTGTCCTAGTACCCTGGTCTGATCAGTGCTATCAGATGGAGGACAAATAAGTGTGAATGTTTTTATTGAAAATGAAACATTTATTTTGTGTTTTTCATAATATGTAGGGTTTTTTTGTTTGTTTCTTTCCAGAAATGAGAGTTTCAGATGTCTCCCCATTTAGGGCAAATTTATCCACATTGTCATGTTACACCACCATTCTGGAAATGATTTCTGTGGATTTGAAGTGGCACTTTTAATTTTATATATGACACAGCATTTAAATGCAACACTATGAATTTCATGTATAAGACATGTTTTCAAACCAAGGGAAAAACCACAGTTCACTTAAGTGGAGTTTACTTTTTTATAAGAATGTTTGTTGTACTGTGTCTCAGTCTAACTTCCCTAATGTCATTACTTTTACATACCAGATTTGACTGACCACTAACAATACTGGGCATAATTTATATCCTGTGTTATACAACTAAACTCTTCAGACTGTCTTGAATTGCTTTTGTAAAGGTCTGAACACTGTTAAGGAGAAAGATTTGTATTTACTTGCCTTTCTGACAAAAAGATGTTTATTGTGCCAGTTTTATTGGTGAAATATACTATTTTTCCCTTTTTAAATTCAGCTTTTTTTTTTTTTTTTTTAATGTATTGTGACTTTCAATTACCAAGTTGTCTAGGTGATGACAGTAAACTGACTGGAGCAATAGTTGTGTAATAACCAGTAGATGCCAAACAGTTTATTGCCACACAAAAAGTGGGGGTCTGTTAATCTCTCTGTAGCAGCTGGGGGCAGAGTGGGTGATTGCAGAAACAAGAAGGAGTTTTTGGAAAGGCACATGTCTAAGAAACTGCAAAATGCAAATTTGTATCATTTGAACTGATAAGCACTTTTTGGGTTATTGCAAAATACTAAAACCAACAAAATAATAAGATGCTGGTCTTGTGAAGGAAGGTTTCTTAGAGACTGCTTTTATTCTCATGACAAGTGGACACTTCTAGTATCAGAAGAAAACTGATGCAGTGCAGTGGTTGCCAAAGTCTACCAACTTTGGGGAGCTTCAGGGTTCTTTTGGGAGAGAGTGAGGTGATGTTTGTTTAGAGTTTTCAAGCATTGGAACCAAAGGCCAAATAGTGAGCAGCCTTTACTTTTTAAAGTAAAATTCATTATTTGCTGAATACACTTGTATGTAAACTGTTAATTTATATACATTATCGTGGTTATATCTGCTGTTTGTCTTTAAAATGGAAAAATAAGCCCAACCTAGAAGATATGGCCCAGATAAGGGCCATGGATTGGTCTCCTAAAAATGCAACAGGTATGCTGCTAGATTATTTTATTTTGTTTGCACTTTCTTTTTTGGGGATTGGCATTTTAAAATCAATATTTAAACTGAAGAAATTGTGTTTTATTTAACGAAGTTGAAAGTGACTGCTCTGTACATCATGACCTTAACAATGTTGATGCTGTAAGTGAAGTTCACTGTTGTCTGTATGCTAAGTTCATTGGTGTTTTTAATTTAAAGTTAGGACTGCAGATTATCCCCAACCAGCCTTAGTCCAGGGTGTGGCTCTATCCAGGTTTGGTATGCAGTCATGTGGAACCTTGCTTTCTAGCAGTGGAAAAAAAGATGTCTCTAATTACTGGCTTCAATAAACATGAATCCAGACTGCTTACAATTTTGGGTGACTTTTCTTTTTTGATAAATCATCCCACTGAAAGTCTGTTGGCTGCTAATATAGGGTATCGGATCATGTAGTTAAAAATATGTTCCTCCTTAAAATTATTAGAACTTCTGATAAAGGGAAAAAAGCATTTTAAACCCACACATTGAAGGTTGACAAAGTCAGAGCTCTGTGTATTGCAGCAGGGTTTGGGAGTTGTCCATCATGTTCTCCTGCCTCTTGAATAAATGTTTCATTGTCTGAAGTGAGCTAAGTGATTTTTCCCTTTATTTAGAAGAATTGAGGAGTTACAGAGAAATTTCAGAGCAACTACTATATACCATAATGCTGTTTCATTAACGTGGGGCACAGTAAAATCTGTTCAAGAAAAATTGAGGATTGAATTTCTTACTGTTGCACTCAGATTTTCTCAACTTTTTATTGTGAAAAATTGCAAGGCTGTAGAAACCTTGAAAAGAAATATATTGAGCATACATATTTCACAAAGATTCACCTAGTTAAGGTGGTATCTTTTGGCTTTCAAGCAATCTATGGGGTGATTTTGGGATTATTTCATTTGATGAAACTAGCAGTAACAGCAAATACTTGTATTAGAGATTGCGATATACTAGTCACTCTTATAAGGGCCAGGGCTATAGCTTAGCGGCAGCAAAAGCACCTACCTGCCTGGCAAGCTCAAGGTTGTGAGTTCCATCCCCAGTGCCAAAGAGAGAGGGAGAGAGAACTAATTACTTTTCTAGATGTTTCATGCAAATTGATTTATATTCACAGTAACTGAGGCAAGCATTGCTTTCTTCATCTTAGTTTCCACACAGGCACACAAAGACAGGTACAGGCTAAGTAACTACTAAGATCAAATTCTAGACTTGAGCCCCAGAAGTCTAGCTCTAGAGTTTGGGGTCATTTCTGTACTCTGCTGAAACTTGTGTTTACACAGAGCAGATGGCAAAGACACTTATTGAAAGTGCTTTTTTATCGGTGGTCCTCCACTGCTGTGTACTGCTGTTTCACCTCTTCCCCTTGCTACCATGGGTGCAGGAGCTACCCTTGTTAGGTGGACAAAAAGCAGATGGAAAATGTATCTAGTGCACCCGTGCAAAGGGGATGGCAGCTGCGTCATAATTATCTTGCTGGGAAAGGCAGTTTGAGATGCATGCCACTCTTTATATAGAAAAGACTTACTAGGCACAAAGAACTTTAGGGCTCATCTATGGCAAGTGTCCATGTCAGGCCCCAAGACAATTCTTCACTAGTGAGAATGTCCATAAGTATGCATGTGAGGATTGATGGAGGGCTGGCTTGCTGGCTTATCTGCTTAGGGCCCCTCGCACCATTGACCTACTGGGTTCTCTGTCCTGGGAGGGCACAAGCTCTAATGGGTTCCAGTCCTATAGTCCTAGTACTTTCTTTCATTATTTTCAAGTCAAGCAGGCACAATTTAGATAAGAAATAAGACAACCAAAATTGGGAAGCTTTTGTAAATGGGGATGACATTTTTTGTAGACATGAACCTTAGAAACATATGTGGTAGGTGTTTGGTTGTTAGTAAGGGGCCAGGGATTTGGCTCAGTGGCATATAGTTCCCTGCATGGCAGGTGTGAGGTTGTGAGTTCAGTCTCTGGTAACAAAAACAAACAACAATTGTTAGTAGGTTGTATTCCTGGTGTATTTTGTAGTTGTTCAGTGTAATTATTGATCCTAAACACTCTCAGTTTGCATTTTAAGTATCTTCTCTAAGTAGTAGAGGTTAGAGGGCTATATACACTGTGACCATGATTCTTGGTACAGTTTGTACAGAATGCCACAACTGAGGTCTGGATTCTGGAAGCAGGATGTGGTATTTGGTATTGCATTCTTTGTCCTGCAAGACCTGCAGACAGCTAACGGTGCAAAGTGCTGTCTTGATGCTCTTCTGTGACTACTTGATGAGGCACAATGGTATGTTCCTACTGGGGCACAGGTGACAGGCCAGCAGCAGTGGGGCTGAAAAAAAGGAGACACTAAAACTCCCACCAAGATGAACAGTGCACCCTCCTGGCTTGCAATGAGCAGAGCCTCCAGCATCTCTGGGCACTGAGGTTGAAGGAATCTGAGGGCCTGAGGGAAGAAGAGCTAGACGGTTGTGCTCAGAGAGGTTTGCAAGGCCAGGAATGGTTCGGGATAGGAATCCAGAGCAGTGGGCACTGAGATGTGGGTATGGCAAGAAGTTCTCCCCAACCTCTGGGTGGTATTTCAGACAAGAGACATCTGATCTTCCAAGTGTTTCTAATCTTGGTAGGAAGTTCATAAGGAGCCCTATGCATATATTTCCAGCTCCTGCGAAGGCTGAAGCAGGAGGATCTCAAGTTTGAGGCCAACATAGTTTAAAAGACCCTGTCTCAAAAATGAAAGGGCTGGAAATGTAGCTCAGTGGTCAAGTGCTTGGCTAGCATACACATGCCCCTGGGATTGATCCTTAGTGCTGAAAAAAAAAAAACTTTTTTTTTTTAAGGAAATTCCTGTGTGACTAGAGCTGCAGTTTTTTTGCTGTTCTGTTAACGTTTAACTTTGCATTCCATCTTTATTATTGTCATCACCTAACTCAAGATAAATGGCAGCAATAGTAAGATGGTTACTTGTGTGTTTTTCTATGACATTTAATGGAACCTATTTTTGCACAGTGCTGAATTAACATTCCTAAGTGATCATCAGTCTTCTCGTCTTTCCCACTGGCCTCCCCCCCAAACCTAGTCATCCCATCAGTTCTACTAGAAAAGGCCAACATAGTGTGAAACATTTAAATTCTTGTTTTGGGAAGAATTCAGCATTGTAAAACTGTTCCTTTTTAAGGCTATAATTTACTTTAAGGAGTTGGAAAAAAATAGTTGGGGGGCCTTGGTGTATCAGCAGCCTATGTCATGTTATATCTATCCTTGATATTTAGAGTATTTAGCACTATTTTCATCCATTTCTGACCTATTCAGACATGTAACAGATGCTAGCCCAGATTTAAACTTGAATGTATACAGAAAACTTACTGTAATTGTTTAAAAATTATGTATTTAGAAAATGTGCACATGTTGAAGAAGGACTTAGGGTTAGGGTTAGGGTTCTGGTTCATGGCAGGTAATTTTGTACTCTGAGGGAATACATGATCTCCAGCAGGCCTAGAGAGGTTAGCAAATCACAAGTCTCTGTTTGAGATTGTTCTGGTACAGGCCCTGCCCCTAATGGGCTGCCTTGCTTTTAACAGTGCTTTGCCCTTTTCTAAAAGCCTAAGTCTAGGTGTCCCAAAGTATGTTCTGGAAGATATTATCTAGTAGGTGGTCAAGCAGGTTTAGAAGACTCAAGGTTAAACAACATTAAACATTTTTGTTTTGATATGTTTCATGAGAACTGGTAAATGTGACTCCTCAGAAACACCCAGGTGTGGGGTTTTCCCTCCAGCTTTATGGGCATCCTCCAGCTTCTAAAGAATGCCCTTTGAGAATTTCATGTATAGGGTGCTGAGCCTCCGTCAAGGTCCGTGTTTCTATGAACCTTGGAATTTGGACTTTGGTGATAGTATCTTATGGCCTATTTCCTGTCTCTTACCCTTCATTGCTGTTGCCTTAAAGAAAAGGAACATGTATAAGTTGGTGAGTTTCTTGTAACTAGGATACCCCTGAGAGTTTTTAGCCCCTGAGAATAGGTTTCTCCATGATGCTGACTGGTAGCACTCCTAGGCACAAAGAGAGGTTAAGCAAACAGGTCCTGCTTGTCTTTTTTTGGTTTGGTTTGGTATTTTTAATTTTGGTTTGGTTTGGATTTTTTGGTTTTATATTGTTTTGTTTTGGTACTGGGGACTGAACTCACGACCTTGCGCTTGTCAGGCAGACACTTATGCCACTGAGCTAAACCCCCCTGGCTATTTTTGTTTTGTTTTTGAGACAGAGTCTTGTGCAGTTTAGGCTGGTCTTGAACTCACTATGTAGCCTAGGCTGGCCTCGTACTCTGAGTAATCCCCCTGGTTCAGCCTCCTGAATGCTGGAATTAGAGCCATACACCACCACACCTGGCCATCCAGGTCTTTCTTGGAATCATCACCAAACCCTCAGTCCTCCACTTTATCAGATAGTTCTTGCAATTGAGATCATAAGTATTTGGCACTCAGCTACTCTGACATAAAAATAAAACTAAGCCGCAGCCAAGGCTGTCTCAGCTAGGATCCTGGGGTCAAGTAAACTTGGGCTGTGTGAGGGTGGAAAAGCCCCTTAGCTTCTCAAGATGTCTGTGAGCTCCTCTAAAGTGGCAAGAAGAATGTCACCTACTCTCAGGGAGTCGGGTGCCCTGACTGAGACGTGTACTTAGCACAGTGCCTCACATGCAGACAATGTCCAGAAGTAGAGCCAGCCCAAAACCAGTTGTGTGATGGACAAAGCTTAGTTTATGAAAGGGCCTCAGGAATCGCTGCCCTAGAGATGAGAAGTTGTACCATGGAAGGAACTCAATGCCAATATCACTCAGTGCCAGAAAGGAGAATAGAGTATGCACATCCCTGTGTCACTGCTGCTGCTACCTTCTCTCAGTCTGCCCACTTTTCTCTGGGTCAGTAGTGCTAAACACCAGGTCTTAAATCTGAAGAAATAAACTGCTAGTTTAGACTATGCAAGAGAACTATTTTAGGGCAAACCAGCTCCCAGCACAATAAATTCCATCACCTGGGCAACTGCCTGCTTTCTTGGGCAAGGCAGTTCTCTGCCATCTGCATGTGTGGGCATTCAGATATGTGGTTGAGATATTTGGCCTCCTTCCTGCCTCTTCTGGGCAGCAGTAGCACCTTCCAAGGAGCAGTGGGCATAGTTTGGGGATGTTGAAGATGCTGGTGATAGGGATGGGGAACAAGGTGGGCCCTGTCCTTCCTGGGCTGGTAGTGTGCTAAAAGACAAGCAAGTCACGTGATGTCTCAACACCACTACTTCTCTCCATTCCAAGGCCAAAACCTCTGTAGGGTTCCCCCCCGAAAAACTTGGCCCTAATTTTAGGTGGGCAAGGCATGGCAGGTGCCTGCCTGAGGTAGAGGGGAGCTGCAGAGTAGGTTTAGGGGCTTGAACGGAGTGAAGGAGGGTATCCCTATGGTTGGGGGTGAAGGAGTGGCCTGCCATGGAGTGTGACCAGAGCTTGGTGAAGTCATTCTCCTGTGGCTGCGGGAGATATGCAGAGTGTCAGAGCCCAAGTAGGAGGTTAGTCTGGCACCATATCAGCCCAGATGGGGGTAAGGAGGGCATCCACTTAGAGGAGAGCACCTAGGTCTGTATGTAAGAACAGATCACTAATCAGGTGATCCAAGCATGTGGGGAGAGATGGGAGAGTGGCTTATGTATAGGAGCATTGGTCCAGTAAGTTAAAAGAATGGAGTATGTTTTTCACTGTGAAAAGAGGGAAAGCTAGAATGATTCTTTGATGTTGGACTGGAATCAGAGGTGTGTATGAACTCATGGCTTCCAATATATACACAGATGTAAAAACAATTAGATGTATATGCATACATGTATATGAATGTGTTTATGTACGTATACGTTTGCTCTTTACACTGAGGGCCCAAGGAGCAGCTTGGACCCAGTAGCAATGAGCACACTTTGTACTGAGATCTTGGCTTCTACATACCATTCTTCAGTAAACAAAATTGGGGGCTTGGGTGTCACTCAGTGATGTAATGCACACTTAACATGCATGAGGCACTGTGCTCAAAAACTAACCTCAAAAAATAATGAAATACATTGGGGTTGTTTGGAGAAATGGCAAATATCATAACTGGGAAAGGACAAGTTTTAAGGTGAACCTGGAACATCTATGTCAAGAAAATATGAAAGGACTTAGCAATAGAAACATGTCAGAAAGTCAAAAACCCATTGACCAGGGTCAGGGATTTAGCTTAGTGGCACAAGTGCCTGCCTGGCAATCAAGAGGTCATGAGTTTGATCCCTGGTACTAAATAAATAAATAAATAAATAAGTAAATAAATTTTTAAAAACCCATTGGCCAAATCAGGGACAATTTAACCATTAAAAGAAAAGTTTGGGGAAAAAAGTTTGAAAAGTATAAATCAGTGAATAAATATTAGTTATATATTGATATTAGTGAATAAGTTGAAAGTTTCATGTAAAACAGTATTCCAGTCCTGATAAAGACTTTTTAAAAAAACTTGAAATCATCAAAGATGCTTTAGAGTGTGCTGCTTGTAATCACAGCTATTAAGGAGGCTGAGGCAGGAGAATTACTGCAAGTTCCAGGACAGGCTGGGCAACATTGTGAGAAGCCATCTCAAACTTCAAAGTTACATGATATATTCAATAGATTATAATTCATTACAATCAGCATTTGTTTGGATATTCATATCCCAGGATTATTCATTAGAAGAGGAGAGGCCTTACAGCCATCGTCTAATCAACTGATCAGAGTGAGGCATGACACAGGTGCCTCCGGATAGGTGGACGCACTGAAGACACATCACTTCTGCCAGAAATGTATAACCGGGCCGGGGGTTTAGCTCAGCGGTGTAAGTCCCTGCTTGGCAAGCCCGAGGTCGTGAGTTCAATCCCCGGCACCAAAAAGAAAAAAAAAAAAAAATCTAACCTTGATGAGACACCAGACCCGAAATGAAGGAACTCCTACAAAGTAACTGACTCTTGTCTACCAAAGTCTTTTCAGTAGTCTTTTATTGCATCATTAAATATCACAAATTGGTCTCGTAATCCAGAAGCTTGTGTCTTTAGCTGGATAACTCCTATACATTATTCATCAGGCTGCTTAACTGTTTCCTTGTAAGAAACAAAGATACCATCCAAAACTTTTCTGATATTCTTGTTTTTAACTGGTGTGGCTTGCTGAATCAAAGCAGTGCTATATCCTACTACTGTGTGTTCCTGCTTGCTCTGACCACATGCCTGAGGCCTTTCCTTCAGGATTTACTCAGGTGCTCCTAGATCTGACTCCTCTGAATCCTTGGGGCATTTCTGGCCACTCCAATGTTTCCCTGATGGGTTTGAGGCCGCTAAACATCCATAATTAAGGTCCCCAAGACCATTTCCCTTTTAAAGGGCCTCTATATATTATTAAAGGTAGCAGTGTCTACTACCCGTTTGATACAGAAGAGAGAAGACTGAATAATTCATCTGTACCTTCTATTTTTGCCCAAATATGAACATGTCAGTCTCCTGCTTAGCAGTGATGGTGCATCTATGGCCCAAGTGCCACAGCAGGCATGCAGAACCCTTTCTGAGGACACACAAGCTGTCACTACAGCCATGGAGTATTAGACAACAATCATTTTTTCTAATCTAAAAACCTCAGTAACTCAAATTTAATTGCAGTGTTGGCACTTCACGATAAGTAAGTGGGTTTTGGGTTGCAGTTTGGGTATTCTGTCTCTAAAAGGTTTGTCATCCCTGTTACAGAGCAAAATGCAGTTCAAATGGCTCCCGTGACCGAAGGGCTTTGTTAGATGTCCCTATAACAAAATACCTGAGGTAATTATACAAGAAATGCTTTATTTAGCTCATAGTTCTGGAGGTTCCAGTCCAAGATTGAGTGGAGCCTTTCACTGCGTTCGGCCTCTGTTAGAGATGGGGGAGGGCAATGGCTGGGAGCTCATGGTGGAGCAAACTGCTCTCTTCATGTCCAGGAAGCAAAAGAGGAAGATGGATGGGTTAGGGCTCTAAAACCTGCTTTGGGACAGTGACCTAAGACCTCTGCGATGCTCCACCTCAGAGATTCCAGCACATCCCAAGAACAGTGTGGGGACCAAGTTTTTAACACATGGAGATCATGGCTGTCTCTGAGCGTTTGTTCTAACTTGCCCATCTGTCCTTGCCCTTCACACACCTAGCCACTCCCCACATCTAACCAGGAACTCAGACACCTCCTTTCTGCACCCCTCAGGCCTTGCCATCAAGGCCTACACTGAAGCAGTCCCCTTTTTTTGGGGGGGGGGTGGTGCCGGGGATCGAACTTGACCTCACATTTGCCAAGCAGGCACTTATGCCGCTGAGCTAAACCCCCGGCCCCAACAGTCCCCTCTTTCTAGAATGCCTCGCCTTACCTCGCATGTTCAGAACCACAACACCAGTAATAAGTGAACATTTGCTGAGTGCTGGTTTAGCTAAGCTCTTTACAATTTGCCGGTGAGGGAATTGAGACTCAGAGGTTAATGTATTGAGGTTACGCAGCCATGAGTAGGTCCTATGTTCCACAGATGGTTCCTCTCACACATCTGGCCCAGAGATAAATGAAGCTCTGCATACAGCCTAGTGCCTAGCACATGGAGCAGCGCATCAGCAGATGCTTGGGTGTGCACATTGCCTTCTGTGGACTCCAGTGCTGAGGTAAGTGAAGGCACTTTCCACATTTCCCTGTGGCTACACTTCCATCATCGTCCCCAGAAAACCTTCCCCTCCCTCTGCTGTGGAAGAGGAGCAGGAGGAGGACAGCTGGGGTGAGGCTCTGCAGCTCCTGAGCAGGCAAATCCTCCCTTGAGTCGCCCAATGCCAGCAGGGTTGGTAGGCGCCAGGAACCATAAGCTAGGGTCTCACACAAAATGGGGGCTACAGTAAGGGGCGCAGAACAGATTGGCTCACATTGACCTTAGTCATAGGAACTGAAGGAATGTCAAACTGGAAGACGCCAGTGAGCACTATTTTTAGAGATGACTTGGAAAGCATTTTTCCAGCTGAAGGGACAAGTTTTTGCAGAAGCAGCAGTTAATGCTAACCCGTCAATCACTCTTGCCTGGAACTGGCCCAATCCCAAGCCCCACCCCTCCGCAGGGCACGTGGGAAGAGTCTAGCACTACCACAGAGGAGCGAGGTGGGAACATGGTCTCCCTTTAAACACACAAATGAGGGTTTTGTTTACTTTTACATCTTTGAGTCTAGTCCTTCAGTGATGAGACTATTATACTAGTATTCTTTCTTTAAAAGGCTTTTTGGAAATAGAATCATTTCAAGCCAACTTGGTAGTCTTGACACATTAAATATAAAAATTTCTTGTGTATTTGGTTCATACTTAATGTTGATAAGTGTTATTTATAAACTTTCCTTTTTTATATTTAAAAACTAGTTACTATCAGTGTGCATTTTTTTTATTTCTTCAATACTGAGAATTGAATTTAGGGCTTTCACAATGACTTAATCCCTAGTCCTTTTTTTTTTTTTTTTTAGACAGGTTTTCACTAAGTCGCCCCAGCCAAGCTTGAACCTGTGATCCTCCTGCCTCAGCCCCTCAGAGTACTAGAATTACAGGCAGGTACCACCATGGAAGGCTCCTGTTTTTCTGTTTGAGGTAGTAGTCTCTCAGAGCTCTTACTAATTACTGAGTTTATTAGAAGTAGTAGATTAGACCAATGACTTAAAATTATAGGAAAACACTCCCAACACTTGCAAGGATTCAGAAGGGAGAGACCTGGGTAAGAAATGAAATGGGGACCCCTCTCTCCTTACTGTGATGAGAAGACTGCCCCAGGGACAGAACACATAGGGACCAAAGTCTGAGAAGGCGCTTGCTCCCAGCCCTCCATGGAAGTTAGAATCTAAACTTGGAGATTTAGGATTAGGGCTTTCCATGAGTCCTGATGACCAAGGGACTCTGTGTACATAGAGAGGGGCAAAGTTGAGGGAGCTCTAGGTTTGGAAGTGGTACCTTTAGAGGAAATCAAGCCTGGGGCTAAGTGGGAGGATGAGGGCCTTGGGAAGAGCCCAAACCTGATCCTGGTGAAGGGAAGCATCTGTAGGGAAGGCTCTTACAGATGGGTTTGGTCTGAAAAGTAGACAAGGCACTGAGCAACTGTGAGCATAGAGAAAAGGATCAATAATGAACCTGTCAGTACTCAAGCACTTCTGGGACTGAGAAAGACCCTGTCATAAGCACCTCCTGAGGCTCAAGTATGTCTTTTCAACATGTCATCTGGCTGCTCTGAGAAGCTCTTCCAGGATACATTCAGGGCCTGAGATAAGAGCCTGCATTCTGGCAGTTTTCCTCTGGCAGTGATGCATAAAGTAGCATCTGGCTTCTTCATCAGTCTCTTCTGAGTCTGGTTGCCCTGAGTCAGCCTTGAACATGTGAACCAGATCCTGGAATGGGGACCTGTCCAAGGGCTCCCTGCCTCTCCATCCATTCCTGTCTCTAGCACTTGCAAAAACCCAGAAGCACAGCTATTTCCAGGGGCTCATGATGTATCACAGTTTATCACTGAGGAAGGGACCGTAATGCCAAGTTTTGTCTACTATTTAAGGATCCATGTGGGATTCCCAGCAACACCCTTTGGAAGTCTGTGAACTTCTGTTAAAAACCAGAAGAGAAAAATTTGAGTCTGTCTCTGGAACTAAAAATAAGCTTAGGCAAGTGTCCAGGAACAAAGAACAGTTAGCAAGTACTGGAGGGGCCTCCATTCTGGCTTCTGCTCCTTGCAGCCCCTGCACTGAGAGCATCCTACAAGGCAACTTCCTGCAGCCACTCTCCAGCTGAGCACTCAGCCCACTTTGTAACACAGCCCATGAGGCCCCCCCAAGGCTGGTCCCAGGTTCCCTTTCAGCTTCAGATCTCACCCATCAGTCCTCCTTTCCTTGACTTCTGCACTTGAAGCCTGTCTTTTTTTTTTTTTTTGGAGACAGGGTCTCACTATGCAGTTCAGTCTGGCCTTGGGCTCACTTTGTAACCCAGGCTGGTCTCGGATTTGCAACGAGCAAATTCCTGCCTCAGCCTCCGAGTACTGGGATTACAGGAGTGTGCCACCACACCCAGCTTTGAGGCCTGTTTTAGTTACTTTTCTCATTGCTGATACAAAATACCAGATACCCAAAATTAAAGGAGGAAAGGTTTATTTACAGTTTCTAGAGGTTTCAGCCCATAATCAGCTGGCTCCAAGGCAGGGTGACATCACAGAGGAGAACCAGCTCATGGTAGGCAGAAGGTAGCAAAGCAACAAGGGACAACCACAGCTCTTTCTATCTCTTATATTTTCTTTTTTGTTTTGGTTTGTTTTTTTTGGTACCAGGGATCGAACTCATGACCTCATGCTTGCCAGGCAGATGCTTATGCCGCTGAGCTAAATCTCTGGCCCTCTATCTCTTATATTTTAATACAGGCTACTTACAGCAGGCAGCACTCATGCCTTCAATCTTACTGCCCTTGATCTCAGCAATGAATAATGAATCAGTCCCAGTGTCACACACTCTAGATCCAGCCACCTCTAAAAAAGCCCCTTCTATGACTGTGTGAGACTTTGAGAGGACATCTAGACACAAGCCATAGCCTTGTGACATGCTTTATTCTTGCTTGTTTCTGGGCCTTTGCATGTGTTGTTCCCACTACCCAGAATGCTCTTCCACCAACCCTCACCTTCCTTCTTCCTGGCTAACTGGTGCTCCTATTTCAGAACTCAGCTGAATTCTGACCCACAGATGCAATGAAATGTTTTTGAAAATTTACATGAGTATCCTCTCTTCGATGATGCTTACTCAGTGAGGCCCCGCAGAGCATACTCTGCTGTTTACTGGTTTGATGCTCTCCCTGCTGGCAGAGATTTTGCTTGCCTTGTTCACTATAATCTTGAGATCTTTTAAATTTATTATTATTATTATTATTATTATTATTATTATTAGGTACCAGGAATCAAACTCATGACCTTGCGCTTGCCAGGCAGGCGTTTGTGCCACTACACTAAACTCCCAGCCCTTGAGATCTTTTTTTAAAAAATTACTTTTAAAGCCAAGTGTCATGGCACATACTTGGGAGGTTGAGGCAGGAAGATTGAGAGTTTGAAGCCAACCTGGGCCACATAGTGAGACCCTGTCTCAAAAACCCCAAAACAACAAAAGTTTTAGTTTCTATTTTTATCAAAGTTGTTTGTGAACCTAGTGGAGGAATTCAGATAAATCAAGCCCATCATCCCTATGACATTTCCAGAGGCAACACTTTTTTTCTTCAATCAGATTTTATTGGTACATTGTAGATATACATATTGATCACATTCATCATAGAGAATTTGTACTTGTACATGATATAATGATATAACTGAGTTTTTTCCACATTCCCCTACCTTCCCTTCAACCCCTCTTTCCCTCCCTATTTACAGAATCTTTTGTTTCTATAATAATTTTTAACCCTTAACTATTGAATATTTTGTATATATATTTTTCCTTGATACAGAATCTCACTGTGGTCCAGGCAGGTGTATACCACGTCTAGCTTGTATTTATATTTCTAACTAACATGTATCTACTGCTACCTCTGTGTTTTTCAGTTTTAAGCAGCTAACCTTCTCTGGTGGGTGATGAGTGTTCAAGTCTCTAGCCCATCCTTCCTTCTCCCTTTCACATACCCACACCTCTGGTTCCCCTCTTCTCCAAATATAGGGAGGTTCTTTGGGTTAGATCAGCATTCACTTTTTTTATTATTGTAATTATACAAATGATACAGTTGAGCCATGGGATTTACCATACTTCTCCTTTTCTGTACCATTTTATTTTCTTGGAAGTTAATAAATATGAATAGTTGCTTAGTTTTTAAAGGATTTGTCACTAATCTATTTCAAAATTATCCCAAAACGATGATCGTTGTTTTCTGTGTGTTCAAATACATTTTTTTTTCCAGTGCTGGAGATTGTACCCCAGGCCTCACACATGCTAGGACCTACCTTCCTTCCCTCCTTCCATCCCTTCCTTCTTTTTCTCTTCCCTTTGCTTCCTTTCTTTCTCTTTCTTTTCTTCCTTCCCTCTTTTTTCTTTCTATCCTTCCTTCACTTTTCCTTTCCTTTTTTCCTCCTTTTTGTTGAGACAGCTTCTCACTATATGGCTCAGCCTGGCCTTGAACTCCTGTCTCAAGCAATCCCTTGCCTCAGCTTCCAGAGTACCTGGGACTACAAGCACCCAGCCATCAAGTACATTCTTGATTTTGTCCTGAAGAATGCTCTCTCAAAGCCTCTGGTCCTTCATTCTGGGGTGGGGGGCTTCTAACCCTGTGGCACCTTGAGTTCTGCCCCATTCACCCTCAGTTGCTTATCACCTCTCTGGCTGCAATACTTTCCTGCATGTCTTCCACTTACTTGGCTTAAATCCTGCTTTATTTCCTGAGACACAGAGGGTGTCTTTGCACATCCAAAAGATTCTTTCATCACCTGGTAATCTGAGTAACTCTTTTGAAGATAACTAAGCAAAATAACAACCATTGTTAAGTTCCTACCACCTTGTTTTGAAAGCCTATATTGTTATTGCTTTGGGATTTTTGTTATTGTTGTTCCTCTCTTTTGTATCTTGTTTTTCTTGTATGTTTGTTTTTTCTTTAAAATTAAAAAAAATTCTTTCATCAACTTTCACATTTGATTTACACTCAGCTGGAATCAGACTTCTTGGTGGGGGTCATTTTAATCCAGGATGAGGAAGGGTTTGCTTCATTTTCTTTGTACCATGCAAAGTTGCTACAGACAAGTATGATGCACTTCTGATAATGGGTCCTTTATAATGAACCTGCCTTGTTCCTTAAAAGCATTAAAGATCTGGAGTCTTAAAGATCTTCTATCATTTTCCATCTCTTGGTCTTTTGGCGCTATTTCCTGTGGGATTTTCTTTTAACTTTTGCATTGAAATTTAAAATGTTTCATATTTTTTAGCGATCAAGGTGCTAGATAGATGTTAATGTATACATAAAATTTTACCCTTTTAGCCAGGCATGGTGGTTCACACCTGTAATCCCAGCATGCGGGAGGCTGAGGCAGGAGGATCACTGAGTTCGAGACCAGACTGGGCTACAAAGTAAGCTCAAGGGCAACTTGTCTGAAAATACCACCCTCACCACACACAAATTTACCCTTATAATGATTTTAAGTGTACAGTTAAATGCCATTAAGTACATTTCCAGTGTTGTACAAACATTGCCACTATCTAGTTGCAGAACATTTTCACTGCCCAATGGAAGTCCCATACCTATAAGTGGTCATTCTCCATTGTCTCTCCCCTAACTCCTGACAAACATTAATCTGCTTTTTCTTTCTGTGAATTTGGCTATTCTGGATATTAAGTACCACATGTGAATTTATCTGGCTTCATTCACTTAGCATGTTTTTGAGGCCCATCTGTGCTTTGCAAGTATTAGTACTTCATTCCTGTTTACAGCTGAATAATATTCCATTGTGTGGATACTGATTGAGTGATTTGTACTCAATCTAGAGCAGTGCAGAATATTAAAGAGAGGAGTCAAGTAGATAAGAGAAGAGTTTAATGGGGTGGGCACGGAGGGAGTCACCACGGAGAAGGCTGTAGGCTCTCCCTGCAGACAAAGGGCAGGTTTTGCTTGATATAGGCTCTGATGGGGCTTGGGCTCTGGGGACTGATGTGAGCTGATTTATTTTGTGAGAGTGCAGGGGATTGGGTAAACCTTTACGTGCCTGAGCTTTGGCACAGACTTTTGGGAGGAAGAAGCTATAGGGGCTTCTGGGAAGAAGGGGGTATGCATTATCATGGCACAGCTTTGAACCATTGCCATGATGATTATGCTGTCTCTCAGACAGGGGACCTAACAGATACACCACATTTTATCTATTCACCAGTTAGTGGACTGTTTCTATCTTTTGGCTATTGCAGTAGTGCTGTTATGAACGTTTGTATATGTGCTTTTATTAGAGCATCTATTTTGTTTCTTTGGAACACATACCTAGGAGTAGAATTGCCAGATCCTATGCTAACTCTATGTAGTTGTTTGAAGAACTGCCACGGTGTTTAGCCCAGAGGCTGCACCATTTTACCTTCCTATTTACAACATGAAGCTTCCAATTTCTCCACATCTTCACCAATACTTGCAGTTTTCTGCTTTCCTTAGAGCTATTTTAGTAGATGCGAAGTGGTTTTGATTTGCATTTCCCTAATAACTAATGACATTGAACATCTTTCATGTGCTTGTCTAAGAGTTTTATTTTTCTGAATATTCTCTTTTGGTAGTGTCTCACTCTAAATTTTTCTTTTGTAGGAGATAGAGTCAGTATGTTGACTGAATGAGATGGCTTGTTGAAAATTACTAGGCTTCAGTGATCCTCTCCTCAGCCTCCTGAATGCGAGGACTATAGGTACATGAACCATGCTGGGCTTATTCTAAACTTCTGTAGTTATAATGTCTTGTTTTCCATCCAAATACTGAAATATGTACCTGTATAATATGTATAAAATGATGTATATGTATATAATATACACATAGGCACATATATATACATATGTATAATTTATTTTTTTTCTTTTTACCGGTACCGGAGATTGAACTCAGGATGGCGGGCTTGCAAGGCAGGCACTTATGCCACTGAGCTAAATCCCCAGCCCCAATATGTATAATTTAATGATACATCTTATTTCCTCCTAGCTGCTTTTTCTTCTAACTATTGACCTCTGCCTATTATATCATAGGCTTTCCTCAAATGTTTGGTGCCATTTGTATTTCAAAACAGGGCCCTGAAAGGCTTATTAGAGCCTGGTGTGGTGGTGCACACCTGTAATCTGAGCATTCTGGGAGGAGAATCGCAAGTTTGAGTGTAGATTGAGAAGCTTAGTAATTTAGATAGACCCTGTCTCAGGGAGAAAAAAAAAAGACTAGGCATTATCTCAATGCAAAGGCCCTGGTTCAACAGAGAGTGGGGGCGCTTATTGGCAATCTGGCCAACTCAGGTTTGGGTGACTTGGCAGGTTGTACTTTGAGGAACTTCCTTTAGGTCTTTTTTTCCTGGCTATTGAGGCCCTCCAGAGAGGGTTATAGGTTTTGGCTTCCATGATCTCGAGAAAGAAGCCCATGGGTCTCAACACTCAATAAACAGGCTTTCACTTCATCTACTTCTGTTTTCAGCAGTGCACTCCTGCCGTCAACTGTGCCTAGAGATCCTTGTCTGAGACCCTTAGTTTTATCTTCAGAGAATACAATTCTTGGGGCATGCACATGGGATGGAATCCAGGAATCCAATTTCTTCCTTAAAAAAAAAATCAGCAAAACCTGCGGGACATACCTGTAATCCCAGCCCTTTGGGGGGTTGAAGCAGGAGAATCAAGTCGAGGCTAGTTGGGGTAATTTAGCAATTTAGCAAGATTCTGGCTCAAACTTTAAAAAGGACTGGGAATGTAGCTCAGTGTGAAGGCCCTTGATTGAATCCCCAATGCTGCCATTAAAAAAAAAAGATTTTAAAAAAGTTTTAATTGGTTTCCTTGGTCTTTTATTCCTGCCTTCACCCCCTCCTAGATGTCCTTGGTGCTGCCCACTCCTGAGCCTTTTGTTTGGAGATACACTGTAATCTAGTTTGCATCTCAGCCTTTCCACAGTCAGTTTAGGATTTAGCTTTCTTGGATATGTTACATTAATTATCACTTGCACATTTGCTTTCCCATTTCCAATTGTTGTCATTGTCTCCTTTCCCATTCTTTGTTTCTGGTTTTATGCCTTTAAAACTGTAAATCCCTGTGGCTGTCATATCACTGGGATTCTGAGAGAGAGAGAACAGAGACCTTAGAACCTACATTTAGCACTCAGCCATCCCCTGTAACTGGCTGTCTGTCCTCAGTAGCATATTGCCTAATACACAGTACTGTAAATACTGAATACTCACTTGTTGATACAGTATTAAAGTTACTGTCCTCCCATCTTTGAAAACAGGAGGAACATATACTCTACCCACCAATTAGTTGTCTGCTCTGGAGCTGTCCCTGCTTCTGTAAAATAGCAATCATACACCACACCACCTTCACGTGCCCTGCTTTGTGCCCAGAGCATGGGAAGCTCTGGGTATTTGTGGGGTGGAAGGGTTCAGTATCAGTGACAGTTCTTAGAAAGTCAGCCTTTTAATTTCAGCTTAAAATTAGCCTTCACACTTGAATTGCAAATTGGTCCCTAATTAATGCCTTGGGGCAAAATCTCTGTTTAACCTGGCTCAATGCCCCAGAGGTAACAACACCTTTCAGTCAAGAGAAGAAATTCGTGTTAGTCACCAAGGACCTACTTCGAAGAGAGTCCAGGGCTTACACCGTCTGGGTGGGTCCTGCAGACCCTACTGGCCCTCGACCGCTCAGCTCCGCCTGCTGCAGAAGTGGCTGCATGCAGGACGACCAGCTCGGAAACCCACACACGTCCGCTCCCTTGTCTGTCACACAGACCCACCCTGGGACACTGTCTCCCGGTCCTCCTTGGGAAGTCCCCCAGCCTACCTGGACTGTATCCAGAAGAGAAACCGAGGCAGCGCCTGTAAAAGGAGCTCCACGGCCCCCTTGGCCCACTTTAATGCTCCCCTCAGCCTGCACTTCTCCCGTCCCCCGCCGCCCCCGCCGCTCCCTTTCACGGACCCCAGCCTTCCAGAGTTGAGACAGCTGGCCTCCTCAAGGGCCGGCTAGCGCGCGCGCAGGTGTGGGCGGGGACGGGGCGGGGCCTCGGAGACGGAGCCCCTCCCCTCCCCGCGGCCCCGCCCCGCCGCCTCCACCCTGAAGGGCTCAAGCGCCATCAGCGGCCGGCGGCGGTAGCTCGCTCCGCCTTCTCCCGGCCGGCGCACCGCTCCCGCCTCCTTCCCTTTCCGTTGCTGAGGCGGCGGGAGCCGAGCCCGAGCGCACCCAGCCGCGGCCGCAGCGGGCAGCGGGCGGCGGGCAGTCGGGGGCGGCGGCGATGCGGCGGCCCCACTGAGCGCGCCCGCTCCTGGCGCGGGGTCCGGCCGCGCGAGGCGGCCCGGGCCAGGCGGCAGCATGCGGAGCGGCGAGGAGCTGGACGGCTTCGAGGGTGAGGCCTCGAGCACCTCCATGATCTCGGGCGCCAGCAGCCCGTACCAGCCCACCACCGAACCGGTGAGCCAGCGCCGCGGGCTGGCCGGCCTGCGCTGCGACCCTGACTACCTGCGCGGCGCTCTCGGCCGCCTCAAGGTCGCTCAAGTGGTAGGTGCCGGGCGGGGCTCCAGGTGCCACGGGCGGCCTATTCGCGCTTTCTCACCGCGCCCCGCTCTCGCGCTGCGGGGCGCAGGCCTGGCTGGCCTCTGCCGCGTCCCCGCGTCCGATTCCAGCTCCTCGTTCCTCTCTCCCCCGTGGGCCCCGCGCCTTGCACCCTCCTTCAGGGACCCTGCTCTCCTCCGGCGCCTTTCCCCTCCGGTCCGGCAGCCTCAGGTGTCCCTCGTACCTGCACACCTGCCCCGGGGCCTACCTGCCCACGTCTGCCTTAGTTACCAGGTTTGGGGGTGTGCGGAGGAGGCGCGGAGGATGGTGGTGCTGGTCAGGTAGTCCCCTCGGTACTGCTGGTCTTTGCAACTTGTAGCACGTTTTGGGGGCCCATGTAACCCCGGACGGTCCTTGTTTGCCTCCGAAGACTGGGGACTGAAGCTTGATTTCTTCTCTGGCGCGTAGTGGGGTGTCGGCATATGGATTCTCCATAAATATTTGTTGAATGGAGTTATACAGTGAGATAGTCTAGATCTGCCCACAGTCTCCAGTTTGTACTGCAGAGATTTGAGTCTTCCTTGCATGAGTCCTCTGCCTAGCCCAGTGTCTGGCACTGCCCATTTGGTACTTCGAGAGCTAAATCACTGTGGGCGAACAGCCGGGTTGGGAGCTAACCAATACAGCGAACTTTCTGTTGGACTTGTCCATAATATAGCTCATTTGGCAGGATTTTTTTTTTTTTTTTTTTTTTGGTCCGAAGGTGTTCAGGGCAGCGACCTGTCAGCCCCGTTCCTGTTTTGTGGTTTTGTGATAGACTTCCTGGCAGTTGGTTAGCTCTGGTGGACAGTACATGCTCCAGGTTAGAAGACTTAGTGTGCCTCTGCATATTCCCTGTCACAGGTAGGCCTTCCTCAAAACTTTATAGACTTCCCAGGCAACCAGAAAAGCCGTTTGCATGGAGCTGAGTGTATGTGCATTTTATTTCTTGAAGCAGTAGTTCTCTTGTGCTTACTCGATTGCAAATATAAAAACATTCCTAGGGAATAATATGTGTGGGTACCTTTTCAATAAAGGTCCCCGTGTTAGTAAATTGCAGAATCATACTGTTCTTATCTCAGGAATGAAGGCTTGTTCTGCTGATTGCTGGAGGTACTTTGGAAGGGTTTTAAGGAAACAGGGTCTTGCTTTGTAGCCCATGCTAGTCTCGAACTCCAGCCTCAGCCTCCTGAGTGTTGGGATTACAGGTGCCACCACATCCAGCCTAAATTTAAACTGATTTTAATCCAGTAAACTGGAATGTTCCCCAGGAAGTATAGGTTCTGTAGTTAGACATTGCTGCTAGGAACAAGAATATAGGAAGAGGTGTGTAATCACTTTTTAAAAGAGGCAGCTAGCCAGGTGTTTTGAGTATGCTAAAGGTAATCATGAAGGGGTAAGAAAAGGACAAGGGTCAAACTTGCACCCAGGTTGAGTACAAGACCTTGTCAAGTACCTTGCTTTGGTTTACACTGTGGGTTTTTCAAAGTAAATAGAACTTGTTAGTGGTGACCTAATTTGCAACTCAAAGAATTAGGTAAAAGAATTGAAAGCCAGCAGTCTGTTTAAAGTGTTAATTGTCAGCTCATTGCTGGGACTTTGTAACCTATGGCCAGGAATGGAAGCCAGTAACCTTTATTTGCCTTTTGGGAGTAGTACTGTGTTTGTAGAGCTTTACCTGTAATCTGGGAGAATTTTTGGACCCACCCCTTAATATCTCTCCCATCTCTGCCATTTATCTAACCTCTGGGCATCCAGAGATTGTGTGAATGGCTCATGAAAGTTAGGGATCCATTTGAAGAATGCGTTGATGGTCTTGGTATACCTGGATTTTAAAAAAGTAGAGCTTTGTTAGAGATGGGGTAAACCTTTCTGCCCCCACTCCAAGAAATTATACTCTAAACTGGGAAAGAAATCATTATGAAGATAGTTCTGGATATTACAAAGCTTAGAATGCTATCAGATACAAGAGTAAGGGTTGGGTGGGGGTGTGGCTCATTATTTGCATGAATGAAGCCCAGGGTTCTATTCCCATTACTGGAGGAGGGGAAAAAGAAATTCTGATTCTGAGATGTTTTAGTAAAATTTTATTTTAAAAAGTTTTTGTTTCAGAATTTATTCGTTTATTTTGGTGGTATGTGGCTTTTGTAACCTGTGGATCTTTGCTGCTCTGACTGCAGCTTACAGTGCAGCAGCTTTGCTACTCTCAGAGCTTCTTGTCACTGGCTTCACTACAGCATCTCTGAATCATAATTGCATTTTAACAGGATTCCTCAGGTGATCCACATATGCCCAGTAAGGTGTGAGGCTTACCTGTCTATATCATTTCAGTGTTAAAAACCTCACAAGGTACTAGCAAACAGTTCCCTGCGGGAGCCATTCATATTAGTAGTCAAGCATAAGGCTGAGATTTTTCTGTAACAAACTCAAGTGATTAAGAAAATGATGTAATATCTAAAAATTAACACCTAGTGCATTAGGCATTTAAATGGTTTGTAATGTGTTAGCTGCCATTGTTGCTAGTTAATATGTCCTATCTCTAAAGAAACATGCAACGTCACCCTCAAATCATAATTATAAATTTGAATAAAATATTTTACTTCCTGGTGATTTAAGTTTTTAAGCAGAATGTTATTTGATAGTAAAACTAATCTGAAATATTAATCATTAGTGTAATTGCATAGATTATGTTTTTTCAAAAGGAAACCTAGACCTATTGCTTAGTTAGGGAGAATGTCTGCAGTATTTGTATTAAACAATAAATGTGCACATCTTGTGGAAAAGAATTGATTTGAACAAGTTATTTAAATTACTTCCTTCTCCTTGCGAGTCTGAATTCTCTTTTTGGTTTTTACTTCCAGATACCATTTAATGAAATGCCATAATTAGTATTGGATTTTGTCAACTTGGTTGAACGCAGTTTTGTTCTTGAGATGAGATGGGTATACTATTGTGTGTACCATGATGTGGGAACGAACTTTGGATTGGATGAGACTTTTTAAATAATTACAACAGTAGGTATCATTTAGTGAGTGATTACTCTTTTGTCATCCCCTTTTATTGAGGAGGAAATTTAAGCACAAACATTGTGATTTGTTTAGACAAAAACTAAAATACTGTGTATCTCTTCTTATATGAGAAACCCCCCCCCAAAAAAAGTAAAAATAGACATTAGGAAACAGGGAGATAAAGAGATCAGGAGAGAAAGAGGGAAGGGAGGGGAAGAGGAATAAAAAGAGTCAAGATATGTTAAGTACGAGTATCTACTGCCTTAAGTGATTATAAACATTATGTACTGCAAATGTACTAATTTTTGAAAAACCTGGGCATGGTGGTACATGCCTGTAATTCTAACACTCAGGAGGCTGAGGCAGGAAGATTGTCCTATGTTTGAGGTTATACAATGAATTCAAGATCAGTTTAAATTACATAGTGAGATCTTGTCTCAAAAAACAAAATAAAACAAATTGTGATTTGTTGAAGGTCACATGACTAATGGGGCACAGAGCTGGGGTTTAGTTTCTGACTTGTTCTTTACCGCCTCCTGAACACACGGATTTGAGTGCAAGTCTCCAGACCAAGGATGTTTCTGTGGTCTTGAGGCAGCCTGGTATCCTATGGGTAAGTTTTTCCAGAGCTGGAATAATAGACTTAGGAGGGTTTTGGTGTCTAGGTAGGCAGTGTGCAGTTCCTGTGACTGCAGGTCCTGTGTGATGCTGGCCTGGTCATCTAACAGGCTTGCTCTTGTTTATAAGTGGGGGAAGAGGCCTTCTTCGAGACCCTTGCAGTTTAAAAGACCCCTCAGGAAGCTCTGGTTGCTCTACATCCTTTCACTGAGCCTCTCCTATGCCCAGTTGACCTTCTGGCAGTGCCTTTTTTGGGGGGGGGTACCGTGGATTGAACTCACAACCTCACATTTGCTAAGCAGGGGCTTATACTGCTGAGCTAAACCCCTGCCCCCAGCCTTTTTTTTTTTTTTTAAGGCGATTCGGTGGCAAAATCCACGGCCTTTATACTGAGCTACATCCCTAGATTCCCCCACCTTAAATATTCTGAGATACGGTCTTATTAAATCTCCCTGGCTACACTTGAACTTGTGATCTTTCTGCCTCAGCCTCCCAAAGTGCAGAGTTTACAGGTGTATGCTACTATCCCCTGCTATGCATTTGTTTAGTACCTTTTATTACATAAGATGTGTAATAAGGAGATGTTAAATTAAAAATTTAAGTATGCCTGTCTTGAACTCTTTTAAACCAATCACAGTTGACTTCCTTGATAGTAGAATGTGGATGATAGTGGCTCATTGTGCATTTTAAGAATTGTAGGAATTAAGAGGTTAAAGTACCTTAGGTAACTCAAAGATAAATCTGAGTAATTGCATTTCAGGGCTGGCTAATGGTAAATATTTTATTTGATAGAAACTGTCCGTTTATTTTATTTATTTTTAACCTGGACCCAGTTAGCGCAATCCCTGACAATTTCTTGCTGTCTGGGGGATGTACTGGGTTGGGGTATTTAAAAAAACGAAAGAATACAAAACAAAGCAAGACAAAAACTCAACAACAACAAAACTGTGGATTTTTATATGATTCAGTAAAAACATATTAAAGAAACTACATACAACATAAAAATAGCACATGTTTACAAAGCTGCAAACCATAGACACGGTGCAGAGGGCATCAGTCCCTGTGCTGAACGTGCTGCTCAATCAAGGTTCATTTGAATCAGACTTGGTTTCCTGTTTCTGAATAGCTGAGCCGGTCAGGAGATCAGACACAGCTTGGTCCCAGATGAATGCAAAATGACCCGTGTGAAACCATGAAGTGTTCTGCATTTTGTTTAGTGTTGAAGATTCCATTGTATTCCTGGCACTGTCCCCTCTGTGAAATCATGCAGGTACATTCCTGCGATAGGGGTGAGAACTCTTAGCTCTGCCAATGTTATGTGGCCTCCTGTGAAGCAGTCCCATGTTCATTGTCTTCCTGATCAAGGACCTGGAATCAAATAAATTCTAGCAGAAAAGTAGAGTTATAACTATTATGAAGTTTTTATGATGGTTAAAAATAATAAAACTACTATCCAAGATCTCAGAAAAGGGTATTAAGTATAGAGTACGAATGGTTTTCTAGAACCAAAGTTCAAAAGAAGAATATAATAGGCCAGTATGTTATGGACACTGACACAAACATCTTCAACAGAATAGCTAGGAAATAAAATCCAGCAATATAGAAAAAGAATGCTATACTGCAGTGAATTGTAATTTATCCTAAGAACAAAGGCTGGTGCTGTATTTTAAAATCGATATATTGATTGCACCATATTAACAATTTAAAACAGAGAAAAACATGTGACTACAACAATTGATGCAGGAAAAACAGCTGACAAAATTCACGCATTTATGATGAAGGCTGATAGCAAGTTTGGAAGGGAAGGAAACTTCCTCAGCCTGAAAAAAACCATTTACAAAAAATCTGTGGCTGACATCTCACTCAGTGGGAAAGGAGGAATGCTACCCCTGTAAGGTGGACAGAGACGAGGTCTACTCTCACCATGCACATTCATCAGTATCCTGAATGTCTCTAGCTAGTGCAACATAAATAAATAAATGAACAAATAAATGGCTATTGGAAGGGAAGTAAAGATTCTTCCTGTTTGCAGATGGCATAAACGCCTGTAAATAATTCCATGGGAATCTCTAAAGAAGCTAGAACTAATAAGTGACTTAGCAAGGTTGTAGGATCTAAGATCATATGTAAAAATTTTGTCTGTATATCTTAGCAATAAATCATTGGAAATTTGAAATTTTAAAAAAGCCCACTGTCGATTGCAGTAGCTCCAAAGAGTATAAATCTACCAAAATGTGTAGGGTCTACACACTGAAAAGTATACCAGATCTCTAGAGAAATTAAAGAGAACTCAAATAGGCACCGTGTTCCTGGATTAGGAAAAACATAGTTAAAATATCAATTTTCCACCAAAATGTGTAGTTTTAACACCCCCCCCAAAAAACTGATTGTAAAATTTATATGCTAGTCAAGTTATCTAGGCAGAGGGATGGTGATAGGTGATAGGATGTTCCAGGCTGAAGAAACAGCAGAATTGGGACCTGTGTGTGTGTGTGTGTGTGTGTACACGCATGCATGTGTGTGTAATGGGTGGGAGGGCCGTATTTTCTGAGAGTATGTCTTACAAACAATGAGAATTTTACAAGTTGAGTGTGCCCATTAGTCTACCACAGATGTGCAGGATGCTTATCCCCACATGTAAGCTGGAGATAGTGATAAGGTCACTATCTGTGCCCTCCAGCCTCCTGCAGAGCTCTTACCTCAGGGCTACTCACACCAAATCACAAAACCTGGTGCTTGCTGTAGTCTGAATGTTGGTACTCACCCAATCTAAATATTAGAATGCAATACCTAATGTGATAGCGTTAAGAGGTGGAGCCTTTTGCAAAGTGGTTAAGTCATGGAACTCTGTCCTCACCATTGGGATTAGTGCCTTTAGAAGTTGAAGGGAGTGAGTGACCTTGCACTTTCCAACTTTCAAGGACACACAGAATGTTTGCTCAGGGACCTTATCTTCACAGAAGCTATTGACACTGTGATCTTTGGCTCCGTTCCTCTAGAGCTATGAGCAGTAGACTATATTGTGTATGTTACCCAATCTAAAGTTATTTGTTACAGCAGCTCAAACAGCAAGCAGCAGTATAGAGGATCTCTGAAATGATACAATTTGGGAAACTAGGTGGTTCAGGAATTGAGTGGCAAGGGTTTCTCTGTATACCTCTTCATGCCTTTTGAATGTTGTACCTCATACTACTGCCTTCCATTAAAAAAAAAATGACTAAAATATTAGCTGTTACTGGCTCTTGGTGTTACTAATCTTGGTGTAGATTAACCCTAAAGCTAATGTGCTGGCTGTGATCTTTAATTCACCTTCTACTGCTTTCCTTACTTTATAATTTGGAGGCCCTTGGGAAGTGATTCAGATAATACAAACCACTTGAACAAACTTGAAGCTTTAATATTTTTTTTCCCAATACATTTTTCTGTAAAAAACAACAACAACAACAACAAACAAGTTAGGCATGGTGGTGCACAACTGTAATCTAGCCCTTGGGAGGTTGAGGCATGAGGATTATAAGTTCAAAGCCAGCCTGGGCTACATAGTGAGACCCTGCCTCAAAATAAAAAATAAAAAGGGCTGGGATGTAGCTCAGTGATACAGTGCTGCTGGGTCGGATCCCCAGTACCACAAAAACAGAACAAAATAAAACAAAACAAACATTTTGTACAGTAACTAGTACTTAATAGAATTGTTGGTGCTAATGAAAAACATCCATTTGAAGGAAATTTACCCCCATTTTGTGAGTTAGAATATTGCATCATTAAAGGGAAAAAATCTTAGACTTAAAGGAAAAGAACTTTGAAATTTTTTTTTTCCTAAAGGCTGTGTAAGGTTCTCTGTGGCAAAGTCCTAACTTTTTCCAATTTTTTTCCCAATTTTTTTGCTATTAGGAAGGCTGCATCAATAATTATCCTACTAAGTAGAGAACCAGGATTGTTTTAAATTGCGACTATTTTTTGGTTAAATTTTAAGAAGTGCTTTTGTGGTATCAAAAGGCAATGCCATCACATTTTCAAACACTGCATAAAGAAAATACAGGTGTGCACCCCCCCCCATAGTTGGAGGTGTGGTGGATTCCAAGCCTCCAGTACACTTTCCCACAAGTACAAATGCACTATAAGGTCTTAAGGCTCTCCTGGGGCCACAGGACCAAATGAATTCTTTTGTGACAGCTCTGGAAGAACTTTATTCCTAGTTAGACATTGGTCAGCATCTTCCCCAGATTTTGGACTCCAGAGGTACAATTGAGCACAGAGCTTCAAGCCCCAGATGTATCTCTTGCCAAACTCTTAAGTTTGAGTTTGTCCTCCAGAATCTCATAGGTTGGAACCATAACTCTTTGGTTGGTGCAGCCATGTTGGGAGGCGGGGGGAGGCAGGTCGGGTGGGAGATGTTTGGGGACCAGAGCCATCATGAATGGATTAATGCCTTTCTCAGAGAGTGGCCTCACTCTGGCAGAACTGGATTAGCTATGGTGAGAGCAGGTTCGAGCAAGGCTGCCTCTTATGTTTCTGTCTTCCATGCACGCCCACTTGCCCTGCCAATTTCCACGATGAGTGGACGCAGCATACACCACCATGCCTAGCTCACAATGCTTTTTTTTTTTAATAAGAAAATGCATTGAAAAAAGTTTTAAGCTTCAGATTTGTTCACATAATCTGTATGAACTAAATCATTCTCCTCAAGGGCCCCCAAACTATAAAGTAAGGAAAGCAGTAGAAGGTGAATTAAAGATCATAGCCAGCACATTAGCTTAATCTACACAAAGGTAACAGCTAACATTTTCGTGTATCTTGTCAGAAGCCAAGCAGCTGATAGACTCATGTATTCTGCTCGGTCACAGAAAGCAGAGTTAGCACTAAGACTACTTGAGTGGTGAGAGAGATCTACTTCTAGCCTAGATCTTGATCCCCAGTACCAAAAAAAAAAAAAAAAAAAAAACTAGCCTAGATCTGTGCTGAACATACCAGAGCTGCCCTATGTGCTGGTCCACCCTATTAGGACTGAGCTTTATGACAGCCATGGCTGATTCCCCCCTTGCCCCACAATGATCTTCCCTAAACTGTTGAAATACCTTGCAAATTACCATTATTTTGACCTTCAACCTACAGCTACTCCTGTGTGTAAGTAACCGTAAATCCTTTTGTAAGATGACATCAGATTTCTTTGGGAAAGTAAAATTATTAGGGAATAGAGCCGTGATCTAAGGTAGCGGGCCTGTGCTGTGAGAATGCGTTTTATCAGATGATAAATTTTTCCATCCCAATCCTTGTCAGACTGTTTTAAAACATTTTGCTTTAAGAATATGAAGTATTCTGAGTACTGCATTGAATTACAGCAATTAATATGACATAGCTGTGTACTCACAATATGTCTTGGTGTTTTTATTTTGGAAATGGAATTATTCCTGGGGTATAGACTGTATAAAGCAGGGCAAGATTAGATGAGATTTGGATTTCTCAGCAAGGTGGGACTTTAGAAGGCCCAGAAAGAGGAAGGGTAGACTGAAGAGGTAGAGAGCAAGGTACCCCTGGCCTCAGTATGCCAGATCAGCAGAGCCAATTTAAACTTTGAATTTAAAGCCTGGCACCATAGCACACACTTGTAATTCCAGCTACTAGGGAGGCTAAGGCTTCAAAAATTAAAACCTTGAACCCAGAGGGTTCCAGGGCTCAGAAGCAGGGCTGTATCTGGTTGATCAGGGAACAAATGAGTAGCAGGGTACAGAATTCAGAAAGTGGGCACCTCCTTGGAACAAAAATTTTGCTTTTGTAGTATTGGGAAAGCATTGTACTTTTAAGCTGTTTATCTTCTTAATGGAGAGGATTCTTTTGTGAAAAATTCTCTCTTCAAGGGGTGTTCAGCCATCATCCCAGTGCATCTCATGCAGGCCTTATCTCTTCTCATAAAATGATGGGATTGGTCACTGGTTTGCAGAATGGGGTCTTTAAAGTTTAAGGGCCCGGGGATTTAGCTTAGTGGCTTAAGTGCCTGCCTGGCAAGCATGAGGTCATGTGTTTGATCCCCATACCCAAAAAAAAAAAAAAAAAAAAAAAAAAGTTTATTACGGAAGTAAAGGGAGATTTGAGAGTCAAAACAAGGGACTGAGTACTAATGATTTTTCAAAAAGCCTAGTGTATATAACTGTATTATATTAAGCAGAATAAGACATTTCTTTTTGACTCAAATTTTATAGTATTGATTATTCATACTGATCAAAAGGTTTTCTTTCTTTTTTTTTCATGGTGCTGGGGATGGAATACAGGGTCTCATGCATGCTAGGTAAGTGCTCTATGGCTTAGCCATATTCCCTAGCCACAGGTTAACATTTTGATTAATATACTCCTACCTCAGTCTTGGCACATGGGCTTTATTCTTCCCCTTATCCTCTTCCCACAGATGTCCACTTGGCTCTATTCTTCACATCTCTGCTCAAGATAGACCTTTCCTAACCATCCTGTCTATAGTAGGACACTCCCCAATTCTAATCCCCCTTCCTCTGCCTTATTCTTCTAGGGCCAATTCTGTGAGAGCAGAGACTTTGTGTTTCAGTTCTCTGCTTGTGTTCCCAGTGTCTAAAACAGTCCCTAGCACAAAATAAGGCACTGAATTAAACAGTAGAAAAAAATACGTATGTATGATTTAAAAAATAATAGATTATAGCTTAGCTACTGGGAGAAAATATGGAGATAAAGTGCCATCATAATGACTTTTTCTTTTAAGTTTTTAGAAACAAATACGTACTGCTACTGGGAAACAGAAGCTTTGCTTAGGAAAACAGATTTTTGTACAAGTGGGGGAAACCATAAGAGGCACTGCCAAGGTTTTTGCTTAGAGAAGTGTAAAATGAAAGCCAGAGTTCTATAATTATTATTGAAGTTGTCTACTTTCTGATTAACATGGATAGAGAGGCAGACAAACACACAGACACTCGGACTGACTCATACTTGCCAGTTAAATGAGACCCCCTAGAGTAGTAGACACCTCATATCTAAAGAAAATCTCCAGCTGGAATTGGGGGTCACAGTGGCTGTTCTTATGAAACGCTGATTAAAAGTGAGGATCAGCAGTTGCACAGGACCTAGATGGGAGGCGTGGGTGATCTCTAGCAAGGCGCCATAAGAAATATTGAAATCCACAATTTTACCTCTGACTCAGTAGAGCACTTGTCTGACATACATGAGGCTGTTTGCTCCTCAGCACCACAAAGCAAAGCCAAAAAAAGAAAAAAAAAAAAAAAACCCAAAACAACAACAACAAAAAGAAAAGCCTTCACAGAATTTTATCTCTGAAAATTTCAAATTTGGGAACTAAATGAGTTAACAACTACTTAAAATGCTGAGTTTAATCAAATTGTGGATAGTTCTGTGTGATTTCTTTATTGACACTGAGATTTGATGACGGGCTTAGTGGAAGCCTTCATTTTTGTGGTTTTTCATTTATTCCAGCACAACTATGAAAAACAGTTTGAGGCTCAGTGATTTCTGTGCCAGTGGAAAAAAAAAAGAATAAAAGAAAAAGAAAAGAAAACCCCAGGAACAATGGCTCTTCCAGTGGTAACTGCTTCTTTGTCTTGTCCACTTTCTCTGAGCCATTTTTCAGGCCAAACCCTGTAAATTTTGAGATTAAAAATTGGCTAAATACCTTCAAAGTTAGATTAAGATCAATAATTGGTCTTGGTAAGAACTACACCATATCTACCCCTTTTTAAAGCTCCATATTTTGAACACCCAAGCTGGGCCAGATGCTTAGGCTGAACCAGGAAGAAGCCACGCCTCCTGATGGCTGGTGGAGGTCAGAGGTGAAAACAGGCTTTATCAGCTTCCTGTCCCCACCCCAGCCAGCACTCTTCAAGGTGTTCGGAGTCAGGAGAATTATCAACCTCTGGACACTTTTCTTGTCTTAGAGCAGCTAATAAATTGGCCCCCTTTGGACTTGAGTTTGAGAAGCTTTTTCTTTTTTTTTTATTTATTTTGTTTTTTGTTGTTAAAATGCAGATTAAACCCAGGACCTTTGCACTGAGCTACATTCTCTTTTTTCTTTTTTTTTTAATTATTATTTTGAAGGTAGCAAAATACAGCAGAACAAGACAGAACAAAGCCAATTGCAGTGAACAGTGCAGTGAAATTGGCACAGAACGTCACAGCAGGTTACCGGGATAACAGTAGTAGGTGCCACAGTATATCTTGTTATCTTCACAGTAGTGTCCATTCAGTCAGGTTTAGCAAAATCATACCAAATAGAGAACATTATAGAACTTATCAAAATAGAATATTGAATAGAACAATACACTTAATCGGAACAAAGCAAAACAGTGATAACAATATTTGCTTTCAAAGAGATGGTAGAAGGACATCCCCTATATTTGCTATATTGCATATGGGCAGTCTCCCAAGAGATGCTCAGAGCTCTGGCTCCCATTTGCTAATGGGGGTGTGTGTGTGGGCTCACTACTGCTTACCAGGGAGGCGAGCAGGTTGCTTTCCTTCCCAGCGCCCTAAGTTCCAACATGACAGGATCTCGGGAGATGCTGCCTGAGCTACATTCTCAGCCCTTTTTAAATTTTTTATTTTGAGATAGGGTCTTGCTAAAGTTATTAAGTTGCCAAGACTGGGCTTGACTTGTGATCCTTCTTCCAGAGTACTAGGGGGTCATATTCTACCAAATATAAAATCATAGGTACTGGCGATTTAGCTCAGTGGTGTAAGCATCTTCCTGGCAATCATGAGGTCATAAGTTCGATCCCTGGTACCAATAAAATAAAATAAAATAAAATAAAATAATGACTCATACAGTTATAAACAATTTTATTAATAAGTTTATCAATAAGGCATTACGGACTGTTCAAAGGACTATTCAAAGAGCAGAAGTACACACAGTCCATGAAGTAAATTTCAAATAGATATAGCTCTGATTTGTAGGGTAATCAGTTTTCTTTCACCCAGACATCATTCATTTGACTGTCTTTGGACAAGAATCATTTGTATGACTGTTAGTTATGTACAGCTCAACAGAATTGTGGAATAGCTCCAAAACAGGAGGGTACAAGTTCCACAGTATCAGAACTTGGAAAATTATGTTCTAACAAGGTCTACTTGTCCATTAAAGCTGTTTAGTACCCTCTTTGGTCTATTTCAAAGTTTCACAATTTATGAGAGGGGTATTACCCAGGGAGGGGGCTGCGCAGGCTGGATTTTCCTCCAAATCATGCATGTTAGACCCTCCAGATTTTGTCTCCTTTCCTCTTCTCCAGCCTGAGGGATGATCCCTGCATATCTACTGTAGATTTCTCTATTTTCTTCATACAAGTAGATAGCCTGTCCTTAGGATCATGCCTGTTAGGGTTCTGCCTGGCCTTTCAGGGCTTAAGTGAGGTCTGAGCAGTGAGGACAGGTGGGAAGATTGTCTGCTGTTACAGGGTTGGTTGGAGGTTGAATGGAAGAAGAGCTCACTAGAAGCCTGACGGTGGGGAATGCGTGGTGAAGGTTAGCTCTTATTGACCAGGAGGGCTCGCACAGCCTCTGACTGCATTTTGGTGTAGTCACTTTTCCTTTCAGGTGCTTTGCACATAGACCTGCTGCCTTGGTCTGTCTGGAAGTTCCTTGTTCCTCCTAAAGAAGCACAATGCTGCTATTGTATGACTAGTCTTGCCCTATCCTTCCTTGTTCTTTGCCTGGATTTTTTTTGTTCCCTTTAGTACTGGAGATTCAGTACTGGACTCAAGGGTATGACTGAAACTTACAGTGAGTGTTTAAATTAGAAAAAAATTAAAAGACACGTTGTCATTAATCTCCTTCAAAATACCGTCACTTTGAACATCATCACTCTTGCCACTTCCTGAAGCAGTTCTGGAAATTCTCTTCCATGAGAGTTTTTAGTTTTACTGTTCTAAATCAGTACAGGGCATTTATCTTCCATGGCCATTTCAACTTTGGGAAGAGCCTGAGGATGCACGGTGCCAGATCCAGTGAACAAGGTGGATTGGGACATGCTGTAATGTTGTTACTGATCTGCCTTTCCATGGGAAGGCACTTGGCAGAAGCATTCACCATATTTTTGATTATACCTTGATTGTATCTTGAGAAAGAAGACTTCCCAAACTGCTTCAGAAAGTGAGAAGATGGATGGGATGTGTTCAAAATAAGGGGGCATGTTTTGGGGGAAATTAATGTATCTTTTACTGTAATAAATTTATTTTGGGGAGATTAATGTAATGTGTCTTTTACTGTAATTTTAAAAAATTTAAATATTCACTGAGTGTTTTCATCCCACGTCATATATTCCCAGCCTTGTAAAGAAGTTTTTACTTTGAGATACAGTCTTAATAAGTTTTTGACTTGTCCAGGCTGGACTTGAATTTGTGTTTCTCCTACTTCAGCCCTCCAGCATGCTGGGATTACAGTCATGGGCCACCAAGCCCTGCCTCTTAGTTTTGATTGATGTTCTTTGACTTATGATGTCCTATGATAAAGTACTAGCTTGCATTGTGTATGTCCCTGTCTCTGGACACGGGCTATCTGAACAGATTTAGATAATCAGAATACCTCTGTTCTTTTTTTTTTTTTTTTTAATAATTTTATTTAAAGAGGAAAAAACAAAACAAAATAAAACAGAATAAAGGGTAGCGACAATACAGTATTCCAAGGAAAAAAGGAAAAGTACAACAACAATAAAACCTAAGAAATTATTACTTGACTAATTACATATTGACTTCTTGGAAATAGTTGTTCACATTACAAAGTTAAAACATGTAAAGTAGACATTCAAACAGTAAGACTGTTAACAGTTCTGCTCCACAATCTGACAAAAACAACAATATGGTCATCCATCTTACCCACTCAAATATACATGCAATTATATCAATAGGGTAAAATTAAACACAACAAAACAGAGCAAAGCGGATCACAAGAAAGTAATGTAAGACATAAATTTCAAAGCTAGACAATTGGAGATATTCACTCTCTATCATATTGACTCTTGTTTTCTTCCAAATAGTTGTCCATATTGTCACATATAGGGAATTCACATGAAACAACCTAGTATGGAATTGATCTGAGCAGGACGAGGAGGGCATTACAGGTCTTCAAGACCAGACATT